>OZ007591.1:421049775-421242275 GCA_963931845.1 Maratus michaelseni | reverse complement strand
GATTTTTCCGCTCCCAATCGCCAAAATTCTTGATTTTTCCGCGCCTGATCTGTGAAATTCTTGATTTTTTTCGCGACCGATCGCCGAAATTCGTGATTTTCCTGCACCCGACCGTCGAAATTTATATGATTTTACCGCATCCGATCGCCGAAATTCGTGATTTTCCTGCACCCGACCGTCGAAATTTATATGATTTTACCGCATCCGATCGATGAAATTCAGGATTTTTTCCGCACCTGATCGCCGATTTTTTTTTTTTTTTTTTACACTTTCGATTGACGAAATTCATGATTTTTTCTCACCTGATCGTCGAAATTCATGATTTTTCCGCATCCGACCGCCAAAATTTATGATTTTTCAGATTTTGATCGATGAAATTAAGGATTTTTCCGCGTCCGATCGCAGAAATTTGTAATTTTTCCGCATCCGATTGACGAAATGTATGATTTTACCGCGTTCGATCAATGAAATTCAGGATTTTTCCGCTTCCGTTCGACGAAATTCATGATTTTTCCACACCTGATCAGCGAAATTCTTGATTTTCTGCTCCCAATCGCCAAAATTCTTGATTTTTCCGCACCCAATCGCCAAAATTCTTGATTTTTCCGCGCCTAATCGGCGAAATTCTTTATTTTTCTGCTCCCAATCTTTGAAATTCTTGATTTTTCTGCGCACGATCTCCGAAATTCTTGATTTTTTCGCAACCGATCGCCGAATTTCTTGAATTTTTAGCAACCGATCGCCGAAATTTGTCATTTTTCTGCACCCAACCGCCGTAATTTATGATTTTACCGTGTCCGATCGATGAAATTCCGGATTTTTCCGCACCTGATCGCCAATTTTTTTTTTTTTTTTTTACGCTTACAATCGACGAAATTCATGATTTTTTCCTGATTGATTCCCGACCGCCAAAATTTATGATTTTTCAGATTCCGATCGATGAAATTAAGGATTTTTCCACGTCCGATTGCCGAAATTCGTAATTTTTCCGCACCCGACTGACGAAATTTATGATTTTACCGCGCCCGATCAATGAAATTCAGGATTTTTCCGCGTCCGTTTGACGAAATTCATGATTTTTCCACACCTGATCAGCGAAATTCTTGATTTTCTGCTCCCAATCGCCAAAATTCTTGATTTTTCCGCAAGTAAACAAGTTAAGTTTCGAAGTGGGCGGTTCCCACTACCGCATCATGGCAAAAAGGTAATTTTTTCCGCAATTCCCAACAAACAGGTGCCCCACGGTCTGCGTCTTCGAAATCTACCTGTGCCTGTAGGTCGAGCCGTCAGGGTTTTTTTTTTAAATCTTCTGTCATCTTAGATAGTTTGGTTGAATTTAAAATTACATTCCATATTTATTCATGTATTACGTATTTATTTATTTTTTCAATTATATATCCTAATAAAAAACATTTGGGATTTTTGCAAAATATTATGAATTCCACAAAATATTATTAATAACTAGAAAATCCAAAGGGGCATATTTTGATGCTCTGGGGGGGGGGGGGATGCCCCTTTTGGGCCACCCACTGAATTCAACATTGCGTTGACCACCACAGATTGTGACGAAGTGGCTTTTTTCGCAGACATTTACAAAGCTATTTTCAGTGTTTATCGAGTTCGTAATTCCCAATCGCGGCGATGTTTGTTAATTTTACACAAAGGGTTTAATTTTATACATTTTTAATTCAAAAATATCAAATTGTGGTTATTTTTTCTACTTGACCACCACACTGAAATCACTAAACATGGCTGGGAAGTCGCGGGGTTATTTTTCAACACTTTTCCAACCTAGTTGAAAAGTGTTTATGAATTCGGTTTGTCTGGCCGTTTGTCTGTCCACACTCTAATTCGTGTAAATATAATTAAATTGCCATTTAATTGATATATGTTATCGACATATACCATGGCATGTTCGGTATTGAAAATGAAGTGTGAAACGTTATGTGTTCGTTTACAGGGGCACTCAAAAGAATTTCGTTACATTATGATGAATTGGGAAAAATCGTTTGCAGTATATTTTAATGATGTTACGCTATTGGGAATATATTGAAATTGATATATATTTTATTGCAGTTCACTACAAGATGTTTACTATAGAATATGTTGTTCATAGCATTTATCGTTTATTTACTCGGACACGCAAAAGAATTCGGTTGCAGTATGGTGCTTGAGCAATAATGGCTGGAAGTGCATTTTCTTTTTTAGTAAGGCGTTTTTAAATGTAACTAATTTTTTTGCATAATACTCAATATTTATAAATGCTTATAGATCCTATACAGGGCTGAGCAAAATAATTCGAGTACATTTCTGCTTATTGGCGGAAATTACTGAAGGGAAATTTCTAACTGTGTTATGTGTTTCCCAACTGAAATAAATGTTTGCATACTATCATGGCTTAATTTCTGAGAAAAAAGGTACCGGAGCCCTAATATTCTGCAATACTAACATCCGTAACGTATCCCCCTCCCCCACCTCCTCCGCCGTCACTCCAATCTGTATATTTATATTTCATACATTATTTTTAAAATTTGAAGCATTGTTTTTTCGATTTAGCAAAATAAATTTTTAAAATACATCTATCTGCGTATACTGAGCTATCCACTTTTTAGTTATTACTACTTCCAAATAGAAACCTTTGCCTAATCTTAATTTTAATGAACCTCAGAATTCTGCGATTTAATAAGCTCAGGATTAGGATTCGGAAAGAGTGTTAACATGAAAAATGAATAGTTCGCAGCGATGCAGAATAGAAAAAGACCATTTCTGTTTTCTCTTTATTCTGATCAAAATAGCATTAAAATGATTTGAAATGGAAATAAATAAAATTTTGAATTGAAGACAGAGTGAGCTCGAGCCTGCTCAAACCCGAAGACGGATATAAAAAACGAGCCCGTTTCATCTCCATCTCTTACGTGAGCGATACATTACGTCACTCATAAGTGTTTTGGTACAAAAGATTGGAGATGGGAGGAAAAGGAAAGGGTAATTTAGGATCCGTTTTTCGGCAGCGTTATGGCATTGGGCTCCGGAGCGCAGTGTTTATGATCTTCGCTGAATTCTGGACAATATTTAAATAGTTACTAAAAACAGAGAAGTACCGGAGCTCAGCTCCGGTGGGATCCGGTGCAAAATAAGCCCTGCATACTATGTTGTATATATATATTTACAAATCTACATATAATATACAGGGCTGCACTACGGAATTCGGATAATTTTCCGAGTGTAGATGTTAATTGCTGAAACTGCGTGTGATGCATTTTCCAAATTGTTTTACTTAGGTATCCTATTTCACCTTATTACAAGGTGAAATATTATTACATTATTCTGAATGTTTTGGAAAACGTTTCATGTTCTATGCTTGATGCATGAATTTTCTTTCTTGTGTTAAATATACATTGTAATAAATTATCAACAGTCCTGTTTCATAACAATACATTTTCTTCAATGAAAATATGGATGGCACACTTCTGTCTGTGGTATGGCTCCCCGGAAAATATTTCTGGCACACATATTTATGTGCCATGGCAGTCGATGTGTTAAGGGACAAAATATCTGGTCCCACGTTTCTTATTGGAATGTTTTAGTGTACTCTTAATATTTTTTTCTGTTGTTTTAAACCTTTTTTTTACACAAGTTATTCAAAGAAAATCTTAAACGTAGTTTTAATCAGTTTTTTTTTTTTTTTTTTTTTTCAAAATCAGTAAAAATAAGTCAATAGCTGTATAAAAATGACTCGTGTATGAATAGACAACCGCAGGGCTTTTTATTTAATAAAATCTCGTAGCCAACAAAAAATTCTCGTCGCCAGGAAAAAATATTTACCCCACGTTGTCATCAATTTTCAAAAAGCTCATAAGTTTTTTTTTTTTTTTTTTTTTTTTTTTTTATGAATTAATTGTGAAAAACATAATACCAACCGTAGTTTGGAATTAGTTTAGAATTGTGCACAATTTAGAAAGATAATAGAAAATAAGTTTCGTATTATCATAATTATATATCTCTGGGGGGAGGAAGAAATACTGTAAAGGGTGAAGTAACCAGCATGTTCGGAAAATGCTTATTGAAGAATGTTTCAAATGTCCGGGTAGTTGACTGCTACGAAATATCTATATCTGATTAAGTGCATTTTTTCGCATTGTATCCAATTTTAAGTGCCACAAAGGAATTAAAACTAATTCTTACTGTTTTGTTGAAATCTACCCCCCCCCCCCTCACACAGACATTCTAATTATATGACATACTAGTTGGCTAGAGCGCAAAAGAATAGCGTTTTCTGTGCATGAGATGGAAAATGGCTTTTAAACTTGGTTCTTCCATTAAAAGTACGAGGTAAGAGTAATGTCACTGCTTGCCACGCACTAGTAAGGGTGGAGGAAAGAAAAAATGCCGTTTATGCTCATTACTTAGTTAAATTTTTGTACGGAAAGGAAAAGGAAAAATAGTTATTCTCAGACAAGCAAACAAAAGAAAAAAATTGGTCAAGCCCTGGACATGCGTAAATGTTTTTTAATAACAAACATTCTCAAATTGAATCAAAATATGTTATGATAATGCATTGATATGAAACAAATAGTTCTTCCGCCATTGAAATGCACGAAGGCTCCTTGATAATTTGTAACCTTATCTGTTACTCCAATAACGACAAATATTTATGGCATATTTTAAAAGATGAGCCGAAAGAGTAAATGCGCTGAAAGCTGTCTATTCTTTTTATTGGTAGCCTATGCATACTGATATTCATTCATTATTCAAATGGGGTATTTCAAAAACATGGAAAAAAGGATGATGAATATTCATCGATGTTAAGATAAAAATCAGGCGCGAGGCGTCCATCAAGAAATTTCGTCATCAACGTGAATAAATCACTCTCGGATGATCTCACGAAAATTTTGGAAACGTTTCAACAGTCGAAAAAGGAAATATTTTACTTATAATTACCTATGACTGCGGTGTCTTGATTTAAATGAGTCTAAATTTGTATGTTTCAGAGTCCTTATTTGTATGTTTGAAGATTCTCGTGTGAATTATAGCTCAATCTTATTTGTCATCCGGCGATTTTTTTTTCTTTTTTGTAGCGATTTTATATTGAATGATTAACTTTTTGCTTGCACTTCCATAAGTGACTTTTGAGTAAGAAAACATGGTTATAAAAATTAGGGTACTTTCGTGTTATAGCGGCCGCTGAAGTTGAATCGTTAAGCGACCAAGATTTATCGCCAAATTATAAAGCATATATGGCATTATAATAATGTATGATGTATATACCATTTCGTGACGCATATTGTTCAGTTATACTCTTATATGACGCATATTTCTGACATGTGTATAAGACATATACATACATGACAGCATATAAGACGTAATTAATATTTATATAATGACGTATACCGTATACGGCACATATATGGGTATTAGAAGTATATATATGTGTGTGTGGCATATATAAGCTTTGCGATGATCTTGGCGCAATTATAACTGTAATATTGGCATAATCGTAATTGTGGAGACCGGATTAACATGAAAGTACCAAACTGAGTACAAACCAACGTAACACATTTGAAAATACATTAGTTGTAATATCCACTTTTGTATTGAAGTGAGATATTCATACTTACAGTTCTACTTAATATTTTTTAATTGCTTAAGAAATTATAATAATTGTTGTTAAAAAATGTGTATAATTTAACAATGCGCATTAGCTCAAAATTAGTTTCAAACAATGGGTAATTTATGATTAAACATCTCAAGGGAGACATAAAAATGTGAGTACTTACAAATGTTTTATTTAAAGTAATTCATTTAAAAGGCTGGTTAGATTTAATTGGACAAACATTTTTTTTATAGAATTGTGGAATTTTATTTATAATATTTTATTTACATATAGATTCACTTGACTTATCACTATAAATGACTATATTTCTTCAATTTAATTTTAAACAAACTTTATTACTTACTCAACCGAACAATTTGATGATGAGATCACAACACTCCATACCCAATACATTACCATTCCCAAATCAATGGGTATGAATACAGTATGTTCATACCCATTATAACTTCATGAATACTGCAGTATCGTTGTAAACATAAAGAGGAATTCACCTAGCAATTTAGCTTTAATCCTTTATTTTATATACAGGGTGTCCGAAAAGTCTGGAAACGGTCAAATAACTCGAGAAATATACATCGGAGTGAAAAACGGAAAATTACATGTTCAATATATTTGAAAAATCTATTTAGGGATATTAAAGTTCCCCCTCCAACTCTGCTCCCCTGGGGGGAAGGGGAGCAACTTTGAAATCTTAAATGATACCCCCCCCCCTTTTTTTAATTGCAGATTTTTGATACGACTGGAAAAAATTCGTAACTTTTGTATTGAATATTTTCTTCGGAAAATCGTAAATGGCGCTGTTACCGAGTAAAATGCAGCGAGAATCGTTTCCATTGAAAATTCTAGAAGTGGTCGAATAACTCGAGAAATATACATCGGATGGAAAAACAGAAAATGCATGTTCAATATATTTGAAAAATCTATTTAGGGATATTAAAGTTCCCCCTCCAACTCTGCTACCCTGGGGGGAAGGGGAGCAACTTTGAAATCTTAAATGATATCCCCCTTTTTTTAATTGCAGATTTTTGATACGACTGGAAAAAATTCGTAACTTTTGTATTGAATATTTTCTTCGGAAAATCGTAAATGGCGCTGTTACCGAGTAAAATGCAGCGAGAATCGTTTCCATTGAAAATTCTGGAAGTGGTCGAATAACTCGAGAAATATACATGGGATGGAAAAACAGAAAATGCATGTTCAATATTCTCGTAAAATCTATTTAGGTTTATCAAAGTTGCCATTTTTCTAATATACTGAACACGTCTTTTTCCGTTTTTCAATCCGATGTATATTTCTCGAGTTATTCGACCGTCTCCGGACATTTCGGACACCCTGTATATCGGATTATCAACTTTCATACTGAGGTACAAAACTATGGAACAACTATTTTCTGTCGCTTACTGTTTAAAATTAACCTTTCACGAGCCTCATAACAATCTTGCGATTTCTCCACGCTGTATTGTTATACTTTTTCTTTCCATATGAAATATGATATCCTGTATCTATTAATTGAACCCTTGTGTCTATTATCTTGTACTGTTAAGAATATTAATTTACAGATGTGTATTATTTCCAAACCCACAGAATTATAAAAGAAAAACAATCACAAGCGCATTTGCAGCAATTGAAGGGCAAGAGAGTGCCAAGCCACAATTTTGAACTTCTGAGATATTTCAATTTGAAAATTGGATCCAATATTCAAATCAAGATATATAACCTAAAGTTTTTTCGCCCATGTCTTAGTAACATTTGAGATATTCTGAGTAACAACAGGGCATTACTTTAATGATATTAATATTACGTTTTTTGTAAATTAGCTATCTCCATTGGGGCAAAAACGAAACCTGGGACATAGGCTGCCACCAAATGACATTAGAAACAAATTATAGGTTGGATATTATAATTTACAATATTAAGCAACAGATGACAGTGTTAGATTTATTTTACCAAAAATGGGGCTTAGCACTTTCTTGTCCCGACCACCTCAATTATTGCTGTCATTTTTAATAGACGCTCTCTGTCTCTTCTCGAGCTGCATAATTGTGGCCTTTGCGTATTTTCCACCCCATCCACGCTCCTGACTTTCGAAATATATTTATAACATATTAAATTATCATAAATAGTAAATTATCGCACCAGAGATTGAGATAAAAGCGAGATTAAAAAAACCAAAGGTGTGGGGATTAAAATGTTTTACTCCTAAGAGAACAGCAGACGAACAGACGTACAGGAAAATTAACATTTCTCAATACATAAACGTCTCCTTTGGAGAAAAAAACATCATTGACTGCCTCTTTTAATTATGCACGGGCAGGTGTATCCTTCTGTAATATAATGTGAGAAACTTATTGGTGGTGAAAGTCAAGTACGTTTCAAGTTCGCCTTGAAGGTCAAGCAATAATAATTATCTGACTTATTTCGCTATCATTATTTATCCAATTTATTAAAATAAAAAGTTTTTTTATTTTTTATTTATGTTCCGAAAACAATAGTTCTTCTCTCATGAACACTGCAGCTCTTAGTCGTTCATATCTTAAGACGAAATTCGTACGAATCAAAATCTCATTAAATATGATTATTTTCTACTGATTTTCTGCTGATATCTGATATTTAAAAGCCTCATATTATGCTCAATTTGAATTTTTAACACCCACTGATATGTTACCGAATAATAATTACTAGATCTGCACAAACTTTATTGAAAAATAATTACGATATGGCAGTTTTTATCAGACAAAGAACAAGCTGTAAGGGGGCATTTTTTGCAATTTTCCACTTTACTTGAAAAAGAAAATATTTTTTGGAATGTTTGTATGCACTATTTTCAAAGACATATCAAACCTACGATTCAATGATTAGATACTGGTTGATCTATAAATATCAATATTTAAATTAACCATGGGGACAGGAGTGACGGTTAATAAAGTTACGCTTACCTTTTCCGCATTCTTTTCAATACAGAAAATCTTATTTATGAACAATGAAAGCAATGGCGACTTTTTAAGATCAGCATGTGCTCAGCTACTGGAAACAATACTGAAAATTAGAGATCCTACATTAGAGAGAGATTGGATATTGACGAAATGTCCGCCATGTAAGTTCCAAAGCAGGTGGAACGCAGTAGAACGCAATGTAGTTTCATGACTCTCTGAAGGCATGTAAAACGAATTTTCCATGCCTTTTCCATGCCTAATACAGTAAAAAGTGTTAGACGGTGATGAAAATACATTGCGTTTTTCTGCGTTGCACCTGCTTTGGAACTTACATGGCGGACATTTCGTCAATGTCCAATCTCTCTTTAATGTAGGATCTCTACTGAAAATGACTGCATACTGCCATCTGGTGGCAGTATAAAGAAATTCATACACCGGGACAGTAGTGACCAAAAAGTGATGGACACAACTTCAAACCCAACAAAAACAAATATTACACATTTTACTCCTATAAAAATTATATTATTCTTCTTCATGAGATTCATATTTATAATAAATGCATTGGTTTTTCGATTTTTTTGTTCAATAATTATTGTTTGTTGTTGTTTTTAATGATCAAGTTATGGATTGAGGACAGAGGACAGTAATGACTTTGTTTTTTTTTTAAGCTTTAAATTGGAATTTAATTATCTCAGATTTTTACAGTAGAAGTAATTTAATATTGTAAAGCAATCAATCACAAAGAAACATTTTAACATTAAATGAGAATTTATATTGCAAAGAAATGCCGAGAGATATACGGGGGCTTGAGAAATCACACTTATGAGGTTTTGGTCGATATACCGTATTGATTCGATAAGGATGCGCATTTTTTCCCCAAAAATTTTAGGGCTTAACCCTTTGAAGAGCGGTGGTTCCTTTTTGGACCATTTAACACGTTCAGTGCCGTGTGTACCGCCGGCTGGCATATGTAAATCTAAATTTAAAGCCTATTAATTTTGATGGCACTCCAGTAACATACGTTACTGTTGTTCTATAGCACCTAGATAAAGCATTTTTTTTTTAAATTAATTTCTAACCTTATATTTCGGATGAGTTATAGAAGGGATAAAAAACATATTTTGGTTACAACTCAAAATTTTATTTCTTCACTTTTTCATCAGTCTCTTTACGTTTTCCATAAAAAAAAAAAAAAAAAAAAAACACTAACTTGGATTCATTTCTATTGATAATTCTGGTTATTACTAAAATAAAAACAATATTGGTACCGTTATAAATAGAAAAAAAGAGAACAAAATTCCTTAAATAAAAATAAATAAATAAATAAATTACTTGCGTGACAGTCGGCGGTGCATAAAACAATTTTTTTATAAATTCCAGTTACAATAGTAATGAATATCGCTAAAGTTATTACTTTACCGCTAAATGTAACAGGGTGGCTAACCTGAGAAAATCACACTCGAAAAAAAGAGAATATACCAGTATTTTCTTATAGGAAAATTCGACTTATTTATCGTTCAAATAAACAATACGAATTTTTCTATATGAAAATACTGGTGATTACCTTTTTTTTTTAATGTGTTTTTCCCTGATTTGTCGCCACCTTGAATAATGCAGTGATGGAACAGCGGCGCAGCAGAGAATCCATTGACACCGTTCAATTTAAATTGTATTCTTTGTCTTATTTAAGGACAGAGATTCAGAGATTTTTAAAGCGAAGAATACTATTAAAATTTAGTGTTGAGAAGAGAATCGATCAGCTGTTCCATCACTGAATACTGGCATCCTATGAAAGCTTAATTCATATGTATGACGACACTCAACGTGTTAATTTTAATCCCTCAATGCCACATTGGCACCAGAAATTTGTGAATGGAAAATTTCTTTTTATTAAGTACATAAAAAAAAAAAACAAGTTTTTACTTATTTTCAAATCCATTTGTTTGTAAGTTCGTTGTGTCGTTTAATCATTTGAGCATTTTACGAACACAAGTACTTACCCTCTGAAAGGGTTACAAGAGGGCTGCGCACTATATATATTTCCAAGGAATATTTCCAAGAAGTATATGAATACATACATGTGTTCAATAAGTCACTAAATACAACACGTAGATAACTTCGATACAATTGTACGAATGTTAGGAAAAAAAAAGTAAAGTCATTGTATTTTGTATATGAACAAAAAAAAAATCCCTGACGACTATATCAAAAATCTGTCATACATAAGTTTTTGGCCCTGTTCCTAGAAGTAATAATAACTTTAAACGGATTCAATACGTATCATAATTAAGAAATTATGGGTTTTTTTTCTGTTTTCACAAAAAGCCCCCCCATCCCCCCTCCTTGGTTCGATTTTTTCCATTAACGAACTTGACCGAGATTTTATGCCCCTTGATTTTATGTATCAGTTTCGAAAAGATGCGGGAGTTGGAACCGCCTACCGCGAAAAATAACTTGTTTGCAGGCGGAGCCGGCAGGGATTTTTTTTTTTTAAATTTTTTTTTTTTTTTTTTTTTTTTTTTTTTTTTTTGCTATAACGGTTGGTCCTATAAAAAACATGTCAATATAAAAGTTTTAGATAATAGTAAGAGAATTAATAATAAATTTAAGCGGATTTGATATCTTGTGAATTGACGAAGCTATGATTTTTTTTCTTCTAAAACCCCCCTTTTTCACCCCCTTGGGGCCATTTTTAATTATATCAAAAATCTGTCATACATAAATTTTCGGCCCTTTTCCTAGAAGTAATAATAACTTTAAACGGATTCGATACGTATAATAATAAAGAAATTATGAGGGTTTTTCTGTTTTCACAAAAAGCCCCCCCATTCCCCCCCCCTTGGTTCGATTTTGCCCATGAACGAACTTGACCGAGATTTTATGACCCTTGATTTTATGTATCAGTTTGGAAGAGATTTATGCAGAATTTTTCCAGTTATCGTGGTCAGAAAAAAGTGACATAGATAGATAGATAGATAGATAGATAGATAGATAGATAGATAGATAGATAGATTAAAGTTTTGAACTGGGGGTGGTTTTGGGTTCTGGGAGTCATGATCGGCGTAGATCTGCAAAAAATTTTCCAAAATTTCCAACTTAGGTGAGAATGTAATAGGTAGTATTTCTTACGAAATCTACCTAAAATCGACAAATTTTCTTTAAGTTTAGATGTCTTATCCAAAAAGTATAGTTTCTTTCACATAACTATTGAAATATACCGTTGGTTTCTTCTTTTATTTAAGGATTGAAAGTTTTAAATTCCGTTTAAAAGTGTTTTCCGAGAGACGCGTCAATTATATATTAGGCGCAGATTCCCAAAATTTGGAAGGAATCACTGACTCCTAAACCCAAAAAAACCAGTGGCCACAATTGTAAAACAAACGCATAAAAACAATAGTAAACAATGGGGTAAAAAACTAAAAAAAAAAAAATCTCAGGAATTCAAAGTGTAAAGTAATTTATTTAATGTAAACACATCTACAACAAAATTTGAATATTAATTAAATCTTAAATCATGTACAGTCAGAAAATAAAGTTGGGCAAGATACGGTTTAAAGAAAATATGTATAAGCTAAGCAATCATGATAGCGGGGGAATATGAGAAAAACAATATTTCTTATTTTGATTTTGCCAGACAAAAGTACATATGAAAGAAAATCTGAATTTGTGAGATTATTTTGCACTACAAAAATCAAAACAAACTTCAAACATTTGTTTATATATATATATATTTATTTAAATCACAGTCTATGTAAAATTATCAGATTCAAACTGTTACGAATAACATTGAATTCGAATATATTTAATAGTTTGCTGTGTAAAACAGATCATTCTGAAATGTTATTAAAAGATAATAATAATGTTTGTTATGTGTTTAAGTCTTAATCTTTAAAAAAAATATCAACATTTCACGATGGGGACTGGGAATACCAGAAATTGATTAACTTTTAAATCACATGGCGACTTAAACACCGAAAGTGAGTGACAGCAGTTTAGTCTCCACGTGGCGACTGGCGACCGTGAATCTGCACCTATAGTCAATTACTAGAAGTTAATTTTCAAAATGCGATTATGCACTCAAAATACATGCTTCGAATAGTGCTGCAGATTTCGCACCCAATTGTATTTGTAGCGCTTTGGCTACGAAATGGTACTTCTGCAGCAAATGACAAAATAATTAATTACATATATTTTAATAATTTCGGAACTATCCAAAAATGCTGTTGTGAATTAATGTTTCTTTCACACTGAATAAAAGGACTATTATTTGAAAGCACGGGATACAGAGACCTTTAGAAATGCGTAATTTCCTCTACTAAGCTGTATATTAACTATCTATTAACTATGTCTATATTAACGAAAAAAATCCATTTCTAAAGATCAAAGATTATTTTTTTTTGTCTACAAAATATTAATTCTGCAGGAAATGACAAAATAATTAATTAAACATATCATAATAATTTTGGAACTATCCAAAAAGACTGTTGTAAATTAATGTTTCTTTCACATTGAATAAAAGGACTATTATTTGAAAGCACGGGATACAGAGATCCTTAGAAATGCGTAATTTCCTCTAACTAAATTGTATATTAACTATCTATTAACTATGTCTATATTAACGAAAAACATCCATTTCTAAAGATCAAAGATTATATTTTGGCTACGAAATGTTATTTCTGCAGGAAATGACAAAATAATTAATTAAATATATCATAATAATTTTGGAACTATCCAAAAATGCTCTTGTAAATTGTTTCTTTCACATTGAATAAAAGGACTATTATTTGAAAGCACGGGATACAGAGATCCTTAGAAATGCATAATTTCCTTTACTAAGCTGTATAATTTACGTCTTTGTTAACTAAAAATCCATTTCTAAAGATCAAAGATTATTTTTTGACAGTGATTTGATTATCTTTGATTGGAAACAGTGGTTTCAGATAATCTTTATCTATGACGTTTAAAATTAATCAGGGGCAATTTAAAAACTCTTGTCGTAAGGGTGAAAGGTTCGAAATGGTTTTAAAAAAATGCATGCTTTACAGTTTTTCAGCGATTTTGCCACGATAACATTGTAATGAATTCGATTTGTCTGTCTATATCTGCCGTCTGTCCGTGCTCTATATCTCGAGTAAATAGACTCGGATTGCCATGTAATTAATGTATGTCGTTGACATTTGCTATAGAAAGTTCGGAATGGAAATTGAAGTATGTAGCATTTACAGTTCATTTACAGGGACACTCAAAATTATTCCGTTATATTACGGTCTATGGAGAAAAATCGTCCGCAACGTATTTTAATGATGTTACACTATTTTAAATATATTCAAACTGACACCTATCACTGAGGTGCACTACGAGACGCGTTTACTGTAAAATATTGTCTGCATATATGCAGACATGTATCGTTATACATATGGATACATATAATGTATCGTTCATTTACAGGGACACTCAAAAGAATTTTGCTACAGTACAGTCTCTATGAACAATAATTGCTGGTAGCTCGTTTTCAGTTATGATACGCGTTTTTAAAAGTAACTATATTTTGCATATTAATGGGTGTTTCTAAATTCTATAGATTGTATACAGGGCTGCTCAAAAGATCTCACGTACATTTCCGTTTATTGGCAGAAATGGCTGAAAGAGAATTTTCAATTGTGCTATGTATATGTATATATTCCTAACTGAAGTCAATTTTAGCATAGTGTGTGGTATACATACAAATCTAAATATCTTATACAGGGCTGCACAAAAGAATTCAGATATTTTGTTCGACTATTGGTAGTAATGGCTGAAATTGGATTTTGAAATGCGTTATGCGTTTTCTAATCTCTAATGAGACATACTTTCAATTTCAATAAAAATGTCACAGTGAGACAAAATCGGAATCTAACTCTGTTTGATCCTTTAAACTAAAAGAAAATTACAATATTCTGAATAAACATTTTTCCTTTATTAAAAAGGATCTATGATAACTTTTTGCTACATTTATAAAGTATTTTTTAATAGAAAATATTTTGTTTTTGAAATTTGTATAGTATAGTTCACATGGTGATCACATTTTTGTATTCATACTGTTCCTATTTAAGCTTACTATTTGAACCATGCCAGTTGTGTTATGATTAACTATTCTTTTCAGAATTTTTCTAATTCCTTTCTTTTATACCTATTATATATGTATATATATATATATTTATTTAAGAAATGTTGTGATCTGAACCAGTATTATAAAAACTAACTTTGTACTCATTTTATTTTAATCTCTAATGTAATATTCAACATCTTTATTCTAAAATATGAATTTTCCATATACATTTCCCCTCGTTCCTATTCTTAACGGCTGGATCTCCAAGAGAGGGTGATTTCATTTCATTTCATTGTTTAAGGGAAGATCGGGCAGCCCCGGACATTTGGATAAATTGCAAATAAAAAACAAATGAATGAAATTTCTGTCTTTATTTTATACTTACAATAAAATTACGAACTTCTTTAATGATTTTAATTAAATGTTGCTAATAATATCGAATTATTTAACGAAATAGACTGAAAATAGTTTGGCCTTATTTTTTTGGCGTCACAAGAAACGGCGTGCAGCCCCGGACCTATGAATCAATAGTGTCCCAACCGTTTTTTGGCCTTACAAACATCACAATTATAATAAAAATCAGATGCATGTATATAAACATAATCTTCATGAGCCCAGTCTTTGCATTCCTGGCACTGAATCCAGTCTTCTTCAAATGTTTTTTCCGCCTATGATGCAATCTGTCTCGAATTCAACGAAAGTTTATTGACGAAAACAAAAAACTCACTCTTGACTAACTTACTCGGCGCCCACGTCGCAATAAAACTCTATTTGTTTCGACTCTAGTCTAGAGGACGTTCATTTACAGTAACTCTTTATTTACGAAACACTTTGAATTTCTTATAAATTGAAATGTCCGGGTTTACCCGCCGTCCGCGGCTACCCGACTTTCCCCTACTTAGGAAACTCTGAAGCTTTGTTACACTATTCTGGAAGTGTTTGAAAGTGTTTCATAATCTATGCTTGACGCTTGATTTTTCGTTCTTTTTTTTATTTAATTTATGATGTAATCTTGTAAAATGTGAAAATAGGCAGACATTCAGAATTCAGACCTATATTTCGCATACCGAGTGAAAGAAATGGAGTAATAAAAGTGGAGAAGAAGAGGTAATAAAAATGAAGGGAATGCGCCGAGCTATTTCGCAAAACCTGTTCGCGAACACAAATCTCATTAGGTGAAAAGTCCGTCCAACATAAGGCAATCCCCCCACCAAACTGAGTCACTCTCCTTCTCTCCTAAAATGGAAGAATGCGGCGCGGAGACGGGTGACGTAAGCGAAGCGGTGTTTCCTCTTTCTGATTTCTGACAACAGACGGTTTTGTTTTCATTACATGAGGAACTGGTAAAGGCCGTCGAGGTGAGGGACTTGCAGACGAAGGATGAGATCTGATTAGGTGCAATAAAACTCGATGTTTGTCTGCCTCATAAGTTAAGAAGCATGACAGATGATATAGATATATAGAAGCAGGACCCATAATTTTCAATTACAATACAGTCGGGAGCGCGGAATTTGTACACTGTTCAAAGCTGTCCGCTTTTCAGAGGTTAAAACATACACTCACAATATATCTTTTAAGGATTGAGAAAGTGTTCGTTAAATAGAAGCGTCCGCTATTCGAGAGTTTCCGTTATGGAGATTTTACTGTAAATCCATTTATATGTCTTTAATGTAAAGTCTATAACAAACTTCCATATAACGAATTTTTAGCAATAACGGTCATCTTTTCACATGATTACATAAAAAATTATCTGCATATAGTGAAAGATTTTCTCTATATAACGAATTTTTTTAGACATTATTCTTCATTTGTTCAGAAAAAACCTTTAAAATCACGGGGAATCAATTTTCCGTAACTGATTCCTGGTTTATCTTTCAAACCTGAGTATCTCTCTCTATCTTATTCTTTATTTTGTTTAATGAAGCTCATTTGCACAAAAATTTTACGAAAGTCTGTTATCATTTTAACCATATACATTTTTACTTTAATGAAAATAAGAGATTCTCTTATATAATTCTGTATTCTTTGTTAAAGTGTGAAAAATTTTACGACGGTGTAACAGTTTCGAAATCAAACCAATCAGAAATTACAGATTTCTTCGTCTAAAACAAATATAAGTTTTTTATATGTTTTGTTGTTGTTGTTGTTGTTGTTTTTAAATCTATGCTTATCAAATAAATTTTTATTTTCCGTTTTTATACTGTTTAAATACATTAAAAAATACAATATCAAGTTAATATTAGAATTAAACATTTCTTAATTAAACGCCTCAGAATTTTTTTTCTTCAAATATACACATTAAATAGTAATTTTTTTCGTTATTCCCTATATAACGAATGTTTTGATTAGAACAAAGAATGTCGTTATATAGAGACTCGACTGTATACAGTAAAACTTCTGAGTAGCGGGCAGCTTGGGAGCCCGAAATTTGTCCGCTGATCTGAGCTGTCCGCTTTTCAAAGGTAGAAACATACACACAAAATATATTTTGGTGATTGAAAAAGTGTCCGTTAAATAGAAGTGTCCGCTATTCAAGAGTTTCCACTATGGAGATTTTACTGTAAATCCATTTATAAGTCTTTAATGTAAAGTCTTGCATCGGGTCAAGTAACCCAATTTATCTCGAATCTGCCGTTCGGGTCAGAAAGACTTCCATTTTGACACTGCGGGACGGGATGACTTTAATTGTTTTGGGTTCGGGTCGGGTATCATTTCTGTAAACAGATGGGAGCACTAATGCTATATCTATTAACTTAAAAACTCTCCATAGCGTATATTGTTTACTTCTAATCTCGATATATAATTAATTACATGCCATCTTTATTTTAGAGATTTGGTCGGGTTTAGTTAAAGAACTTGTTCATTGTCTTTTTATTCTTGCAGTTGTGAAAATAGACAATTGTTCTGACAGTTTTACAATGAATTATTTATTTTTACTTAATAATATTTTATCTTCAGTTTAATTATTTATCTTTATGGTTATTTCATATTTTGTTAAAATAACTGCAACCTATTAACTGTTAACATGGGCTTGTAACAAACTTTGGTCCTGTTCATACGGTTAAAGCTGTATTAGTGACTGAAGATTTTCTTTTGTTTTACATCTTAAATTGGATTTATTTTAAATGACTTTTATCTTTTCCTTTCACTGTGAGGTAACATTTATTTTGTTTTTCTATTGGTATAGTATTGATGTGGCATTTTTCTTATATGGATTTAAGGATTGATCGCTCTTCATTTTCCAATATTTCATATGAGGTATCGCAGTTGATTGGGCAATTCGAATACAGTAATTTCTGCTTAATCGCTTTCTATATTCAAACAGAAATCATTTGCGAGTTATTTATATTGTGGAATATTGCCCTTGATAAAATGTTTCACAGTAAAATTTTCCCTTTTTTTTTTTCTTTGTAATGTATTTCTTTTAGTAACGTAGATCTGTTAAGATTTTCGGTTGTTAGATTTTTTCTCCTCCTTTTTTAACCACTGCATTCAGCAATATTTTCTACCGTAATCTAATTATTGGTAAATTTATATTGTGTCGATGATCGTGTTTAATAGTTATATTAATTGAAAAAGTCTCATTATATATATATATATTATATGTATATATGTATTGATATTGATATTTCTACTTAAAAGATTAAAATTGATACTAGAAATATAATTGTAGACTACTTTTCCATAATAGTTTCAAACTATAGATTAATTTTCTTTCATGTCGGTTCGGATCGGTTTCAGTTTGAAGTTAGTCGGATTCGAGTCGGGTTGCGGGTCGACGAAAATTATTTTGTTGGGTTCCGATCAGGTTTCGGATTGACTTGAAATAATTTTTTCGGGTTCGAGTCGAGTGGCTCACGCACGACTCTACTTTATAGTAGAGCCTTTAGGAATGCCTCGTTGCCAGCAGAACAAAATGTAGAGTATAAAAGTGATAAGATTTTTTAAGAGGCCATTTTCAAAACTTGTTGTAAATGTCATCACTTTTCTCACAAAGTAACGTAGATCTGTTAAGATTTTCGTTAAAATATGAATATTAATATTAAAGTTATGAACGAATATCCCCTTGCGAACTATGTTCTTGTGTGATTCGTGCGAAATGTACGTAAAAACACAATTTATATTAACCCCTTGCCTGTGACGCCCGAAACCAGTTCGGTAACGCAAATGCGCCAATTTTGGAATGCGGACCTGAGTTCGGGCAAGAGAAAAATCTGTGTTTCAATTCCGTGAAGCCCGAACTCCGTTCGTCCAATGCATAATATGTAATTTACCATTTTCCCAATAGATGGCGATAGTTTCCCGCGAAAAGTTCGGCAGTTTCGCGCCATTTGTCGAATTTTTGTAATTTTGCAGTTTTTCCCAAATTTCATTCAAACCACATAATGTTTGACAGGCAAGTACCGTATATACTCGTGTATAAGTCGACTCATGTATAAGTCCAAAATTCTTACGTAAAATTTTGAAAAAAATCGAATTTTCGTGTTAAGTCTAATCACATTTCTGGTAGTATGTTAAAAAATGATTTGTAATCGAGGTTTAAAAAAAAAAAAAAAAAATTAATAAATTTTCATTAAATTAGTAAACGTTTCTAATCAGACTTTTTTTTTTTTTAATCAACGTTTTAAAACTGTATAATTATGGAAAACTGAAGAAGCTTAAACTATTTTGAAACTTATTCAGATGAATTTAATCATACTTAAAAAGCGAAAAATTCTTAGAAAAAATCTATTCAAGCCTTATTTACAAGGATAAACAACTTCTGAGACTACTAAAAATGCATTGTTGCATAGTACGTGTTCCAGTAAGCTATATCTTTCGTTAAAATTTTTGAATTTCACGATAAACAATTTTTTTTTTTTTTTTTTTTTTTTTTTTTTTACTTTCTCGCTTATAAGTCGACCCCCATTTTCAACTCCCAAACTTTTTCTAAAATTCTTCGACTTATACACGAGTATATACGGTATATAAATTTTTTGCAAGTTAAAGTTTCTTTGTTTCTTTTAAGCATCGGGCTTCATGGAATTGAAACACCGATTTTTCTCTTCCCCGAACTCAGGCCGGGCATTTCAGAATTGGCGTATTTGCGTTGCCTGAATTGAGTTCGTGTGTTACAGTAAAAGGGTTAAACACGCGTATTCGTTGTTTTAAATCTCATGGCTGAAGAATAACAGTTTAGTACAAATCTTATAATATCGATTACCGGGAAAAGTATGCTATTCGAAGATAAAAGCATAAAAATGGAATGAAAATAAATAATTAATTTTTTGCAACCGCAATTGATACTGTCCTACTGTCCTTTAATCAGGGACACTATAAAGCTTCTATCGAAAATCGATAGTCACTGGCAGTTGGGTAGTTTGCAGGATGAATCAATTCCATTCACTTACCTAGTAGAGAAGCAATTGGACGATGTAATCCGAATACAGAACTCTTAGGGCCGATTTCTTTTTTAAAGTTCAAAATCCATAAATTTTATTTGAATGTGGGTCAGAAGCCATTATTTCTATATAATGTTAAATCGTGAAATTCCGTCACTATTAATGACTGTCTCATGTTCTCATTTACAATAGATTTAGTACATTTTATGATATTTTTTATTAAACGATTTTATCTGTCTGACGGTTAAAAAAATAGAAAAGTTTGACAGTTTTTCTTTTAATGAGAAATACATTTAATTGTAGGTTCTACAATTACATCTTATGATACATATTTCTATGCACGTTTTGTCAGATAAAATCAAAATTATTATTTTTAAGTTAGGGAAGTGGAGGAGATATATATATTTCAGTATTATCCAATCTATATTATAAAACACAGAAGAACATATATGGATAGGAAAGTGGTATTAAAATTTTACAATACAGTTTTTCCCCAATAAGTGAAGCTACGTTAGATACAAGGCGTGCTATCGACGCTACAACAATGCTTTTGAATAGGAAATCATTCATTTTTACGTGCGTTCGTAATTATATAAATACGTAACCTATAGTCGTCGACTGGTCCGTCCATCAGCATATAACAGCGCAACAATTATCCAACCGAATGGTCTGAAATTTAATATATAGAATCGTTGCAGAATTTTATTGAGTAATTTCAATTTTAAATGAAAATCGAATTAAAACTTAAAAAGTTATTAATAAAAGTTTTCTTTATTCTATTAAATCCTATCGTACGTAATCTATATAGTAAAAGCGCAAGTCCTGTGACTGAGGAAAACCAATACGGGCTAACCCCATCTTTTTCCAAATGCCAAGCGGCCATTTTTATCCGAAATTAGTGTTTCGAATAAAATGGCATAAAAGTTACATTTTTAGAAAGATCGTTTAAAAAAATCGTTTGCTTGAGAGATGAGTTACATTAAAAATGATAGATTCTGAGATAACTTCAGTGGAAATGACGTCAACACCCCGAATATCTGAATCCATTACAGTAAATAAACAAAAGATTCATTCATCGTGAGTCATAGGATATTAACCATAAAGGTAATCATTCGCAAAGCAAGATCTCCATGATGAATTTTACAGCGCTGTCTGGAGTCGAAAAAAAATTTCGCATCTGTAAACATGGTATTAAAACTATTATAAAAATAAAATAAAAAATAATAATAAGTAATAAAAAAATAATAATAAAATAATAATAAATAATAATAATAATAAAAAGGCTACGTTATTTCGCTCATTAGTATGAGCATTCTACCGCGAAGATATACGGAATGGGCGTATAATTTTTAGAGATTAAAAGTATTATTCAAATTTTTAATCTTGCGTATATATTGTTATTATATATATATATATAACCTTTGAATACTTTAATAACTCATAACTTTTGATAGCTATGCAATTAATAAATGTATATTTGAAAACAAATTTTTATTTTAATTATTTGGGAACGAAAACTTGAGTAAATAATAGGTCATTGTCCAGGAACTAATTTTTTTTCAAAATCGTGAAAAATGCCGTTAATATAATCTTAATTACGAATGGTCCAAAAACTCATTTTTTCATATAACACATGGGCTGATAAGTTCCCGGTCTAATAAAGAAAACACAACTGTTTAACATAATTTTATAACTTTATAACTTTAATAAATAACATAATTTTAATAATAAATAATAATAATTTAATAATAATAATAATAATAATAATAATAATTTAATAATAATAATAATAATAATAATTTAATAATAATAATTTAATAATAATAATTTAATAAATAAATAATAATAATAATTTTATAATAAATAACATAATTTTTATAACGAAAAAGCTCCAAACAGTGCTTAGAATCATCGATTTGTTGTTGTTTTTGGTCAAAAGTCAACACGCGCGGCACCCACTTTGACAACAGCTTTTTCATAGACAAATGTTCATTTAAAATAAAACCTACACGTTTCTCGGATATCTTCAGAGTCTGAACTATATACTGACTTCACTTTACTGTTCCCCAAAACGATTTTGTGGACTTTTGTTTTTGTTTTCCGGAGTAACCACCTCTTTTGCGTGGTGCATCACTGGTGTCCGTACGACCACGTTTAAATTCAGCAAACCAGTCAATAATGGTTGATTTACTTAGTGCAGTGTCCGGATACCACTTATCAAGCCAACCTTTTGTTTGAACGGTGTTTTTTTCCATCAAATAACAATTCTTGAAATTCTTGTTTATCCATTTTTGTGTTTATCAACAAAGTCGTTCAACTAAAACCACTCTAACGTTTTATCCACACGCCAAATCGTAATAATATTTTTTCTGCTACCTTTTAAAGGTTAGTATTTACTAAAAAAAACATCGGTTCGGCGATTGCAACGCCATCTGTGTGCCAGACCGGGAACTTATCAGCCCATGTGTTATGCTTCCCCTTCCTACACACTGCTACTGATAGAAAAGGTAAAGCACAATGACAATTAGAAAATTATTCAGTTATTGAAAAGTTACTTAAACTTTTTTTCTTTCAAAATATTAAATTTCTTATTTAAATAAGTTCTTTTTTCTATTATCTTTATAACTTAAATGATATTGATACTTAAATGATTTAAAATCTGTAAAACTTAAAAAATAATAATAATAATAATAATAATAATAATAAATCATCTAAATTACAGCTTTCATTACAAAAAACTACCTATTGCAGCCGTTCGAAGGAAAGCAATTCCAAAAGAAATTTGTTATATTTTCACCGATCATGATTCCCAGACCACCCTCTGTTCAAATGTTGATTTACATATATATATAGGATGTCCGAAAAGTCTGGAAACGGTCAAATAACTCGAGAAATATACGTCGGATTGAAAAACGGAAAAATGCATATTCAATATTTTTGAAAAATCTATTTAGGGATATGAAAGTTGCCCCCCAACTTTGCCCCCCCCGGGAGGAAAGGGGGGCAACTTTGAAATCTTAAATGATGACCCCCATTTTTTATTGCAGATTCGGATTCTACGAGAAAAAATACGTAACTTTTGTATCGAACATTTTCTTCGAAACATTGTAGATGGCGCTGTAATCGAGTGCAATGCTGTGAGAATCGTTACCATTGCAATGTCGGGAAACGCTCGAATAACTCGAGATCGTATACATCGCATTGAAAAACGGAAAAATGCATGTTCAATAGTTTTGAAAAATCTATTTAGGGATACCAAAGTTGCCATTTTTCTAAAATATTAAACACGTATTTTTCCGTTTTTCAATCTGATGTATATTTTTCGAGTTATTCGAGCGTTTCCAGACATTGCAATGGTAACGATTCTCACAGCATTGCACTCGATTGCAGCGCCATCTAGAATGTTTCAAAGAAAATGTTCAAAACAAAAGTTACGTATTTTTCTCCGTAGAATCCGAATCTGCAATAAAAAATGGGGAGGGGTGGGGTCATAATTTAAGATTTCAAAGTTGCCCCTCTTTCTCCCCCGGGGGGTGGGGGCAACTTTCATATCCTAAATAGATTTTTCGAAAATATTGAACATGCATTTTGCCGTTTTTCAATCCAATGTATATTTCTCGAGTTACTTGACCGTTTCCAGACTTATCGGACACCCTGTATGTATATATATATTGTAATTATCGCTTTATCAAATGTCGATTGTTTAATGGTTATTATTAAGTGCTGTAACTCTTTTATTTATGAACTGATATGGATGTGACTGAGTGTATGTGTATAGGATATACCAAGGTCTCGACCGAGTTCGTTGTGGCCAGCTTCATCCGCCATCTTGTTTCAAAATGGCGGCCAGTTAAATTTTGTAATTTTTAAAAAAAAATTTAATAAATGTATAAAAAAAAATGTGAATTAAAACAGTTGCTTTTGGTAAGTATTAGATTGCGATACAAGGATTCTGGAGCGTTATATGTTTTGGCTTTATCTTAAAAAATGGTTCAGATATAGCTGTTTGAAATGTTGGTTGACATTTTGAAACAATTTGATATTTGTTATGCTGTAACTCTCATGCTGAAATTCGCATTCAAATTCAGTATTAACGAAAA
Source organism: Maratus michaelseni (assembly GCA_963931845.1). NCBI lineage: Eukaryota > Metazoa > Arthropoda > Arachnida > Araneae > Salticidae > Maratus > Maratus michaelseni. The sequence goes on along the minus strand of OZ007591.1, from coordinate 421,218,159 downwards.
GCGGGACTGAATCTTCTATAATCGGGTTCCAATCATTTTAGCCTCGGGTGTTTGAATAAAATGAGTGGAATTTTTAAAAACATGGAATATGGAAACTACCTTTTACTCCAGGTACTGGCCCGAAGGACTTTTTCATTTTAAACATGAAATGCGCTCAATACTTTTGGACCACCCTGGTCGTATTTCGGATTGACATGGTTACAAATATTAGAATCACTTTATGTAATTTCATTAGCATGAATTGAGAACTACAAGGAAATAACTCTTTCATTGAATATAAACTTCCAGAAATCATCCAGGAAATCCATTTACTAAATACAAACATCCTGTTTCCCTTTTTCTTTTGGTCGAGTCGGTAAGCTGTTGATCTAACCTGACCGATTAAATCAATAACATAATCTCCATAATAAAATAAGGCGGGTAAGTACACAGTCTTAGGCGGAATGCCAAGCAGAGGCGTCTTCCATCCATGACCTTGAAACTCCTCGAGTAAAAATTCTGTCCAATAAATATTAATAACAGGTAATTACACGGCAAGCGTGGTTTTATAATTGTTAGTATTAAAAGTTGTCCCGAGAAGTATTTGCAATAAATTCATTTTGAAGCTGCATAGTTTATCCATACCCGTACAATCTTTTCCTTTGTTTGAAATCTGTAATCGATTTTGTTATTATTTTCGTTATAATTTTGTTATTACTCTTTATTTCAGAAAAGGGAGGGGGTGGAGTTATAAATACAAATAACAAGATTATTAAAAGGAATTAAACAGTTTATCAACTGGGCCATTTATTTTCTGTTGAATCGACCTATTGTAATATCGATATTTCTATATGTGTATTAATTTAGTAATACACAAATTTCTTCTCAAATTTTTTTGGCAATTCTATTGGTCAATGAACCTATCCTTTCCCCAAAATTTGGGGAAGGATCTGGTTGAGTCTGCATCGGGTTGAGTAACTTGATTTTACCCTAACCTAGCCGCGGTTCGTGTCGGGTTGATTCTATTATTTTCAGGTTTGATCCTAATACGCAAGTACGCAAGTATACTTACATGGCTTAAACATTTGAATCAGTTTTTAATCTTTTAAATTTGGCACTGATGATGGAGCTTTGGGAGCTCCGAAACAGCTGTTTGCCATTTTATATATTTTATTTGTGCTATTTTAATATAACGGTACAAAGTTCAATCCACCTATTTTATAGATGTTTCTTTTGTCTAACTAGCAAATAATTTCTAAAAGGCATACAATATTATTCAACGCTCGATTATTCCACACCCAATTAACCGACAGCCATCGCATATCCCATCATTTGGGTGCATGTGGGCTGTACTTCAAAATTCCGGACGAAAATTCATTACAGGTATTTAAACACGGTAAAAATGCTAATAAATAATTCAAATACTGTTAGATTAGTTCAGTGCATTGTAACTTTTATTAAGTAAGACAGAATTTAAAATAGATCGAAAAATTTCAGAAACCGCATTCCATTTCCGAACAAATACCCATCAGCGTTGCCGAATAGGAGGAATTTTTTATTCGGAAATTCAGTATTTTCACCAGAAAGTTTGAATAGTTATTTTTGTTTACTTATATAAGAAAATCACTCATTACCATAAAAATAAAATCATACTTATTAAAAGTGATAACAGTACATTTAACTCATTCGCTGCGTGGTTTTTCAATCTAAAATTACGAATTCGCACAGGAAATTTCAAAAGAAGAATTTTTATTTTATGTAATCACGAAATGTCTGTAATTAAATAAAGTAAATAATTGCTATTAGTATTTTCTGGTATGAATTCGAACTTTCTATAAAAATAAAATTCGAATAATTTTAACCCGGCAGTGAACGTGTTAAAGGCTTATAAATACATTTTTAATAAAGAGACAAATAGGTTTCGTATGCACAATTGGCGATATTCTCAAGATAAATATGGATAAAATAAAAAACTTTTGCCAAAATTTGAAAAATCAAAATCCTGTCTTCTTTATACCTGTGATCTCGTGGCTTTTGTTTATTAAGTACATTTTTCAATTTTTTGCGAAAATAGTTTATTTTATCAGGTTTGATCTAGAGTCTAGAGAATGTCGCCGATTGTGGGTACGAAACCTGTCGATCTCTTTATTAAAAGGTATGTATCAATCAGCCTTTAACACTTTGTTGGCCGGCGATTTCGTATGAAGTCTTGATTTTAACCCGTTCGCTGCCAAAACTTTGTGGGCTTGAGTCTTCGATATTTTTACTGAAATTCGTTTCCCACCAAAAATTCTGAAAGATAATATTTGGTAACTTTAATAGCAAAGTTTTTGTCATTAAATAAAGTATTTTTTTTTAACATATTAAAATGGTCGTGGCTAGGCAGGTTCTTTTTATCATACACTTTTAATTTGAATGCTGACAACTACGAGTATACTCGTGGTTGGCAGCGAATGGGTTAAAACAATAGAGGCTCCGCCCTCTTATAAAAGTCTTTCATTAAATGGTTTTCTAGATTGCTTCTTTCACGTTTATGCGTCCGTAAATATCGTATAAAGTACGGATCGAATATAAAATTTCTTTAAATCTAAAATAATATATGGACAAAATGATGTAAATGCATTTTTCTCTTTTAAATAAAGTAAAAGCCACGCCCTTTAGTCAATGATGCTCAGTAAAACAAACACGAGTTATCTCGTGACCGGTCAACAAAGTGTCAAGTGTACTGTTGTCACTTTTAGCAAGTATGGCTTTATTTTTAGTTATTTTTGCTTCATATAATAGCACAAATTCCATGAATTAAATTAAAAAAAAATTACTATACAAAATTTTCTGGTGTAAATTTAGAATTTCTGAATAGAAAAATTTACAAGATTTGGCAATACTGGTTCTAATTCTTCTTATCTACAAAAATGGTGTGAAAATCTGGAAAAAAGCAAATATAACCCAAAGTGGTTTACTGCAAAGAATCCGAAATCTTGGTCCAAACAAATCAGAGTTAAATATAAAACAGAAGTGTATCAAGGATTTTTTTTTTTTTTTAATATTATTATAGAAATTGTATTTTATTTACACATGACAAAAAATACAAGATACATAATTGCAGTTTATTCCCTCAAATTTGCTATTTTTGTAATTTATGGTAACAGTTATTTAGTTTACTTTATGATAACAACATGTATCTACTTCATTTTTTTAATAACTTTAATTATAATTTTAGGTTTGTAAGATTAGAAAATGCTCTTTGTAACTTTGCAAATTTTCGTTAATTTGCAAATAACTATAAATAAGTACATAATATTAACATGTTACAATCTAGACACTTTTGCGCTGTTAATTTAAATTTGGGGAATTTTTATTTTATTTAATTTTGCTATAAGAACTATAAAAAATTATAAGTCCATAGTCTTAAATAGTTGAGATTTTTTGAGCTTATAAGTTTTTTTGTTATTTGCTTTACGTTTAAAAATTAATAATAAAAGCTATAGATAATTTATTAAAAAAGAATTAAAGAAAGAAAACCAGATAAAACGAATTTTATAAAATTTATTATCTAACTTACGATTACAGAGATAAATATGATAATAATAATGCGTAGAGTATAAAATGGAAAAAAGTAAAGAACAGTAAACTAACTCCATATATTTATGATAATTTTGTAATTCTTTTTTTTTTACATGTACGATGAAAAAAAAAAGAAGAAAGAAAAAGAAAAGAAAGAGAGAGAGAGAAAAATGCATTTTGAATTCGTGCACGCAAAGTTTCGATTAAAAATGAATAAGCAGGAAAAGTTTTCTTCCCATGCTTTGGATTACGTTTATGTGATTTTAGGTTTCTATTGATTACAACGAAACTTTCTATTATTCCAAAAGTGAAACTGATCAATACAAAAATTGTTATGTACGCGCACACAAATAAATGGCTAAATAAATAAAATTGGAGTATCTACTATAATAAGGTTTTCCAAAGTATTATTAAAATCCATAAAAAACATTAAATGCATAACTCTACATTTTTAATAAATTTCATTAAACTTGTTTTCTCAGTTGTGTTTAACTCATTGTATTTTCGTTAAATTTTACTGAAACTATTATATTACTGCCTTATTTTCTATTTCGCTTTTTTTTATTATCAATATAATATGGTAATAATAATAATAATAATAATAATAATGATAGTGATGATGATAATGATAATAATAATAATAATAATAATAATAATAATAATAATAATGCGCTAAATCTAACAGTACTGGACAATCTCTAGGGTTTTCGAATTAAAAAAAAAAAAATAGTTTTTTTTTTTTTTTCCCTCGTAACTCTGTTTTGCACGCTTTATAATCTGGGGTATTTTTGGAAATTTTAATCAAAACAAGTAGGAAGCAAAAAATAATGTTCCACAGATTCATGTGTTTTCAGTGCAAATTTTACTAAGGTAAGGTGTGAGCTGATTTTACTTAATTAATTTTTATCTTCTTAATGTTTTTGAAAAAATTGCATGTTTTTTGCTTTGTTAGTAATAGAAAATTTTGAATTTTATATACGAATGGCGATTTACATAATTTCCTTTAATTTTAAGGGTTTAGGATCAGTGTCCATGGCTAGAAAGTGTAATCAACCATTATTTAGTTATGGATACTCTATGTATTTTGTAAGAACAATATTTTCATAAATAGCTGCTTTAATTTAATTTCATATGATTACTAAAACATTTAAAAATAAACTAGGTTTTTTTATTCATACTTTGACTTGCATGTTTTATAATCTAGGCTATCATAGGCAATCTTAATCAAGCTAATCAAGAATCAGAAAATGGTGTTCAAGGGCGTAAGAAAGTGAGGAACTCATGAAGCTCAAGCCCTTCCCATTCAAATGAAGATCATTTTTTTAAGTCATATGAGTAGTGAAAAAAAAAATCTATTACTTTCGTCTTCAATATTTGATTATTCATTTTTGGCAAAACAACTCTGTACATTAATTTAAAAAATAATTATAAATATTGATTACATTTATAACTTGTAAATCTGCCGATATGGGGCCTCAACATCTGTTCTGCATTTTCACTTAGAAATTATTTTATTTATAGTATTCTGAAAGTTCAATACACAGCATCATTCTTGTTTTATCACTATTACTAATTACTAAAGTAATTAATATAAAGTAATATTTCAGTTAGTTTCAAGAAATTTTACTTTTACGAATTGTAACGGGAAATACAATTGCATGCACTGATACTCCAGCACTTTACTCCTGTGATTTTTTAACTATATCAAATACTTTTCATTTCAGGAAGTGGGGGGTCTCCCCCCCCCCCCATTCCATTTTCATAAAATGTGAAATGAATCGATAAAATTCTGCAACGATTCTATATATTAAATGTCAAACCATTCGGTTAAGTAGTTTTTGCGCTGTTATATTCGGACAGGCGGACAGACGACGACTATAGGCGCTACGTATTTATATAATTACGAACGCACCTAAACACATGTACCTTCATTTTGCTTTACAATGTTCTCATAAAAAATAATTATCTTAAGCTTTCGTAACAAACGACAGACAAGGCTGTAAATTTAAAACTTTTATTCATTCTCTTTGCCTATTTCATGCAAACAGAATTAAAAAATAACAAACACAGTATGTTTAAAAAAAAAAAAAAAAGAAAAAAATCACAATAAGCATAACTTCGCAAACACTAAATCATAGTGTATAAGCATGAAACAGCGGTTTGTTGAGTTATCTTATCGCGTACTTCCAACAAACAAGTTTTTGTTTTGTGTGCCGCGGATGCACGAAGCGGTGAAAACAAAAACTTAGAATTTCAGCTGAAACAGAATACGATTTTTTAAAGTTCAGAAAGATGACGTATATCGTTTTCAACTCTTTTGTTCTTTCTAAACTCGATTTTGCTGTCTCTTAAACTGTCACAAAAATGAAAAGATTGTACACAAAAGTATCAATGTCAGTGAATAGAATGACACGATATTGCCTCATACTTCTTTTAATCTTTCTAAAAATAATTTTTTCTAATGTTATTTAGTAATATACTATTTTTAATTGCTAAAAGGTGTCAAATAAAAACCTTAAAACAGTAAAAAAGGGTTTTGATACATTGTTTACATGTTTTAGCTCCATCGAAGCTATTATCAAAACAAATATGAATATTATTCTACAATTGCACGATCTATGATGTAACGATTGGAAAAGCCACCATTCAATTTTTCACGTACTCTTTCAGATTACGCACGTTATTTTTAGGTGCGTTCGTAATTATATAAATACGTAGCACCTTGGTCCGTCCGTCTGTCCGTCTGTCCGCATATAACAACGCAAAAACTACCCAACCGAATGATTTGAAATTGAATATATAGAATCAGTGCAGAATTTTGTCGAGTCATTTCAAATTTTATGAAAATCGAATCAAAACTTAAAAAGATATACATAAAAAATTTCTTCATTCCATTAAATCCCCCATCATACGTCATTAATTCGATGATATCCCATGATAGGTCATGATTCTAGGTGGCCATGGTGATGACGTCCTATTTAAGATGGTGTCCTATTATTTCCGTATTACTGCATTTAAAAACCGAATTTCTACACTAAAACTGTTTAATGATAGCAATCCTATAATCTACCGACCGTTTTTTGGATAGAATTTTCCAGAGAAATAGATATTAAATTGAAAAAGAGTCTCAGTATGGATTTCAAGTTCCGAAATTTTCAAAGCTAGGCTTTTGAGTTTCCCATTGTTATTTTCGGTCAATGTCAACAAAAGATAAAATGTTGCCAACTTAAAATGTACTTATTTCATAACGGAAATTAATCATGTTATAATAAAAGACGATATAATTCATTTCACTGAAACTATTTATAGTACGAACTCACCTCATTTGTCACGTTTGCCGTACAGTTTCCAATTTGTTATTTTTAACTGCATGTTCATTTCCATATTCGTAAACATTGAGTCATTCAAGCCATAATTTAGGTAAGTTAAATGATGCTGCATAATTACATATCGTCACAATTTCTATGGTTTCTCTTATAATGAATAGATAGTTAGTATAGATTATAGGGGAAAATTATCTTGAAATTTATTTGGATGATTTTTTTCTTGATATAATCTGGCAAGTGCTGTGTCTTTTTCTATTATACTTTATATCAGTTATAGGCTATTTTTGTCTATAACTAAATTTCCTACTAGTCATAACAATATAGTAATTATTTTATCGTCTGCTTTAATAATTGGTATTTCATATACTCCTGAATATTTCTTAAAATTAATTGGGTCAATTTTAGCGCAGTATGTGAAATCCCATTTTGACCTGTTAATACCAAAAACCTGTCTCAAACGGAATTTCTCTCAGTCACTTGCAAAGGACTAGGGAAAATTCCGTTTGAGACAGCTTTTAATTTTAGCAGATATAATTGCAAGGCATTCCTTCTATCAGTAACATGAAAAAATTCCATAAGGCATAAACGGACATTACTTGATGCTTTTATAGACAGATTCCATTTTTACAGTTTTACCGTAATATATATGTGTGTGTGTTGAATATGTAGCTACACCACTGGTTCTAGAAATATGTGAACTGACAGAATGCTCGGCTATTCAGCTTTATAACCGTATCCATGCTCCCAGCAGTGGGAACGCCAGAAACCCCGTTGCCATGACAACCGCGGAGTGATCTTTCTAGCATGCAATTTAAATGAAAGTGAAGTTTTTCAATCAAGTAATCCATAATTCATCTCTTCAGCTGGTAAACCAAACCCATTTCATTTCACTTTTTTTCTCTTTCTTTTAAAAGTATTGGAGTTGTTTATTGCTTCTTCAAATGGACTGAAAAATGTGTCATTTATGAGATAAGAAAAAAACCTTTTTATGGAAAAAAAAACCATTGTTGCAGCATTTTTTTTTAATATTATGGATTAAGATTAGGAATTTTTTTTCCATGTGTCACTTTATTATTATTTATTGTTATTTAATATTATTAGAACGAGGGGATTCTTCACGGGTTAAAAACTATTTTAAAATGAAAACTCGAATAATTTTTTACATATTATTTTTTTCCCCTTAAATTGCCCACCAAAAAGCCTGTTTATATGAAAAAATAATAATTACGTATTCAAGTAAAGATTTGCCATTTATTAAAATCGATACTTTCGTATTAGCGTTAAATAAACGATATTATATACTATACTTTCGTAATTAGAAAAAATATATATATAAACTAAAATTAAAAGGGAAAAAACAATTTTTCTTTACAGACATTTTTTTACAGCATCGGTTAGTAGTTAAAGAAATCGTCAAAGATTTCACTATATATAGCAACCTTTTTATTCTGATTATATCATTTATTAAAGACGCAATTCGATTACATAGCTGTTATTCTTCAGTTTTATTTTATTTCTTTATTTATTTATTGGTGAAGTTTTAATTTCGTTATGGAATATGAGCCTGAACTATTTATATTGTTATAAGTACAAAAGTGTTAATCTTCCGTAATCGGGCTGATCGCGAGAGAGACAGTGTATTATTATTATTATTTTTTTTTTTTCATGCTTGAAAATTACTTTAAAAACCATAAAACTATCACTAAATCAAGATACAGTTTTCAAACAAGTTGCATTCGAAATTACATTTTTTTAAACATCTGTTGCAACTGTTTGAATCATTTTTTTTATCAACTAGTTTACCTAAACAAAATTCTCTTATAACATTAATAAGGTAAATAAAGAAATATCTGTGGAGTAATGGGTCAAAATCGAACAAAGAAAAAAAAATCACATATTATCAATAATTAAAATCATAAAATCATCATCATTATCATCATATTTATCTAATAGGTAATTTCTAAAGCCACATATTGCATCATACATTCATAAATATCTCCCTTAAAAAAGGTTACAATCTGTTGTAATTCAAAACACACATTAATTGTGATTATTATTTAACAGTGTATTTCTCTAAATCCCCATACTGTAATCATATATTAATAACCATCTCCCATAAATAAAATTATATCTTAAAATTACATTTGTGTTGCAAATAGTTCATTTAACAGCAATTTTTAAGTCCAAATACACTGTTAAAAATTTGCAGCAAACTGTCCAGTCATTCGACCGTTTTGTATACAAAACGGTTACATAACCATAATTTCGCTGTATTCTGACCATAATATTGACCGGTCAGATACGCTTCATAAAATCCTATGATGGTCAAGTAATCGTTTATATTTAAAAATGCTTGAATAACTGGACGATTTACTGCAGATTTTTAACTGTGTACTAGTATATCCTAAATTTATAAAAACAAAATTATATACTGTTGTAAGACAAAAATATGTTTTTGATATGGTTAAATCTGTAAATTTTTTGAACCCCAGATACTGTATCATATATTTGTATGTAAACATCTCCCAGACAATAAAAAATAATACTGAAAAATTAGCATAAAAAATGTTATCAACTGAAAAGGGAAAATAAAAGTTTTTTTTTTTTTTACAGAAGTTTGTTTGTTTTTTAACCGTAAAAACAGTACTTGACAGTTATAATTCGTAAAATAGAGGGGTTTTTACAATTATCTCAGCCTAGTTAACAATATTTTTTACGTAGAAATGTACAGGATTTTTTTAACGGTACACAAATAAAATTAGATGTAACACAAAAATACATTTGTGTTATGGTTAAATTTTATCCAAATAAAAAATCTTTCTAATAACAGTAATGACGTAAATAAATAAATATCAGCGGAATCATGAAACACAATCGAACAAAAAAATAAAAGCATTATGAAGTGCATAAGTTATCAAACTTCCTGTTTTTATTGTTTATTTATTTATTTATTTATTTTGTTTGTCTTCAAGTTAAGTAAACATATTTTGAACCAGAAAATTTATTTAATAAAATGTCTCTTTTTTTCTATACTTATTTAATATAATTTATTATGTAAAATGTCTGGCTCAACTTTTTTCTTTTATTTTACGTGTAAAAAATCGAAAGGTATACAGCTGTATAGAAGCTTGATTTTGTCAGCACTTACCTCCGCTTTCGACAAACCGGAAAAAATTAAAAAATATATTTTTAAAATAAAATACATCAAAAAGCATGTTAGTAGGAAAGAAATGTCCGAATCATCAATAAGCGAAGCGGCTTCGAGCCCACTCATTGCACTTTTAACGTAAAAACGGTATTTGACAGTTAAAAATTTGTAAAATAAACAGTATCTTGTCAGTTTTCGAGGACTTTTTTTTTCTTTTTACAAAATATAAATAAAATTACAACATATTATAACTCAAAAATACACTTCAGTAGCGATTTCTTAAATCGACCGTATTTATCTATATCCGCATTCATTGCATATTTAACTTAAAATCCGGATTTGACAGTTAAAAATTTGTAAAATAAACAGGTTTATTTTTACAGTTATCCCAGCTTATGGTTTTTTCCCCTTCATTCTTCTCAGTCTTAGAGGTCATTTTTTTCCTTTTCACAATTTATCCTAAATAAAATTAAAACCTATTGTAGCTCAAAAATACATTTCTGTTTTATTATTTAAATTAACACTATGTATCTATATTTTCAATTGACAGCTGACACAATTATTTGAATTTATTTTACAAAAGGAAGTATTCTAGCCTAAATAATACCTTCCTTATAGCATTATTTAAATAAACAAATAAATATTGGTTGATCAGAAAAAAAATGAAAGCATTATTATAAAGCGTTATTTTAAGAGCACTTACCCCTGCTTTTCGGCAAAATTTAAAAACACCAACCGGAAAAATTTAAACGCAACATCTTTTAAGTAAAATATATCAAAAAGCTAGGTCGGTAGCGACGAGATGTTTAATCTATCAATAATCGAAGTGGATTCGAGCCCACTCATTGAATCTTTAGCATAAAACAGTATTTGACAGTTAAAAATTTTTGTAAAATAATTTTTTTTAATATACAGCTATTCCAGTTTAAAGGGTTTTTTTTTTCTTTTTTGACAGTCTTAGACCTTTTTTCTCTTTTACTATATAAAAATCAAATTGCAATCTATAAATCATTCATTGCAATCTATTTCAATCAAAAATGAAGGAAAAAAAAAGTTTTATATACAAAAAAAATTCTGTTTTTTAACCGTAAAAATAGTACTTGACAGTTAAAAATTCGTAAAATAGAGGGTTTTTACGGTTATCTCAGATTACCTTACAATATTTTGTACTACTTTCTGTACTATAATACTCAAAAATACATTCTGTCACGATTACTTAGATTAACACTATTTATCTATATCTATTCTCAATTAACAGCTGACACAATTATTTGAATCTATTTTAGAAAATAAAATAATCTAGCCTAAATAATGTCTTCCATATAACATTAATTAAGTAAACAAATAAATATCGGTGGAGTCATGTATCTGAAAAAAAAAAATAAAAATAAAAGTGTTATTATAAAGCGTGGTTTTGTTTTCACATATCCGCGCTTTCCGGCAAAATTAAAAAATAATAATAATAACAACCGGAAAAATTTAAGAGAAACATTTGTTAAGTAAAAATTATCAAAAAAGCAGATTTGCAATGAAAAGGTTTAATATATCGATAAATGAAACAGTTTCGAGTCCACTCATTGTATCTTTAAAATAAAAGCGGTATTTGACAGTTCAAATTTGTAAAACATGGTTTTTTTATAGAGCTTAAAGGGTTTTTTTTTTCTTCATTCTTGCCAGTCTTAGAGGACTTTTTCCCTTTTCACAATACATAAATAAAATTACAATCTATCGTAACTCAAAAATACATTTGTGCCGCGATTTACTTTAAATTAACAATATGTATCTGTATCCGGAATCGACAGCTGATACAATTATTTGAATTTATTTTAGAAATTGAAGTACTGTAGCCTAAATAATGCCTTTTTCATAACAATAAATAAATAAATATCAGTGGAGTCATGTATCAGGGGAGAAAAAATGAAAGCGTTATTATAAAAGCGTGATTTTGACAGCAACTTACCCCTGCTTTTCGGCCTCTCTACATCCATATCCGACGAAGGCATCGTTGACACTATGCCTAAAAGATGCTGGCTCATTTCTCCATTCCACCTCTTGACAGTTTATCTAGCATGGAACACAGCGCCCTCTGTCGGTCGGCGTGGGCTGCCATGCCATAGATTTTGCGTAGTTTTTTATTTTTTATTTCGAGTGCCGCTTTTTGTGACGAAAGTTCCTTTGTTGCGTGGAGGTGTGTGTTTGTCAACAGAAGGAGAAGATGACGTAAATTTCGTAAAACACTTTTATTCGGGAGACGCTGCGGAGTGACTGTTGGGGATTTCTTATACACTAGTGCAGCGAAGGGGAAAGGGGGGGAGATAGTTATGAGGTTATGGATTAGAAACCCTCCCAGCCCAGCACATGGAAATGGTATTTTGCTTATCGTCGGCCAGTCTCGGCCATATTGCTAAAGGTGGGATGCCTTCAATTAGGACTTTTAAGATTGTCCCAGACTACTTTTGCTTAGCGGTTTCTTTCTTGCGGTAATTCGTGCTCTTTCATGTGGTAAAGCGGTCTGATTTATGTGGTCAGCCTTCCTAGCTTGTGTAAAGGTCATGGATTACCAGAAGACATCTCTGACAGGGACAGGTTTACTACCACCTCTTTCAGTTGTCGAAACTCCCCTTTTTTGATTGATGACCGAAATAACCTTTGCAACCTGACCACAGAACCTTTGCAAAAGAAAGACAAGGCGGAATAATTTACGAGTGCTTAAGGATCTGCATCAGTAAAATCTCAAATTTCCCTCGCTAATATTAAACCAATGACCTTGTGATGGATTCGTATTTTTAAAGTATCTCCTTAGAAAATTAATATGTTAAACTTCTGTTTTCTGCGTAGGGATGTGTCATTTTTTCTGAGCTGTCAAAATATTTCTAAAGTATATTCTTAATTATATTTGAAGTGTTAAGATCTTACTCGCTAAGATTTTAACACATAAAATTATAAATTATGTGTATATTTTATAAATAATTTGACAACTCAGAAAGAAAGACACATCCTTTAAGAACAATAAATAGAAAACAGAAGTTTAAAATATTAATTTTCTAAGGAGATATTTTAAAAATACGAATGCATTCCACTCCCGTTGGTTTAATATTAGCGAGGAGAATTTGAGGTTTTATGGATGGCAGAGCCTTATAAGCAAGTGTTGTTTGTACTCAGCCTTAAAAGATTACTTCGCTCACGCGAAAACAACCGCTTTCCTATGGGGGAAATATTTGAAGATATCTCGTTCGCATTTCAATATTTTTAAATGATTTTTTTTTTTTTTTTTTTTTTGGCATTAGACAGCTGAGGTCAATCTCTATGCAGGACCTTTTGTACTTTTTCGATTTTGATTACAAGTTTTTATTATTAAGATGCTTTCACTTTCGGATCCGGTTTCGAAAGAAAAAAAAAAAAAATGCAGCCAAAATTGAAAAAGTAAGAAAGGAGGAATCGACCTCAGCTATCCAATGCAAAAAAAAAAAAAAAAAAATCATTTAAAAATATTGAAATGCGAACAAGATATCTTAAAATATTTCCTCCATAGGATTAACATTAGCGAGAGAATGTTTTTGCCTGCGTGAAGAAGCCTCATAAGGAGGAAGTGAGTGTTGTATATGGGAAAATGACCCGAATTATTGTTCTCGTTCAAAGAAAACCGAGACCACGCTGGTTTCGAACCTGTGAACTTAGGCCCAAGCTACTCATATTATGACCAGTTATGCTAACCACTGGGCTGAGTGGGCCCAGCACATTAAGAAACTGTTAATATGCATACAAAATCCATTGTGTTAATATGAAAACATGATGTGTAAAATAAAGTGAAAGGAAAAACATAAATATCCAAATATATTTCAGCATACAACTGTTTAATCTCTTGAGACCGGAAGCTAAAATAATACTACAAATACGAATTCATTGTTGTTACCCAAACAAAATGACATCACAGTTGACAGATCTTTTCTGAAATGGATACTTTAGGGGACTGGTCATTTAGGTTCACACATATAGATCTAAACTTACTAGCCCCCTTAAAATATCAATTCACTTATCAATAACCTAAAATCACACGATCATAAATTGAAGGGTCTTAAACAAGTGATTCACTTGTTTAAGACCCTTCAATTTATGAACTTTCTTTGTATTTTAAAATTCTACTTGCTAAGACGAAAACCTGTCTAAAACGGAATTTTTCAGAGGTCACTTAAGATTTCGTATTAGAAGTATTGCTGTGTCTGTATATATGATTCAGTAAACGTTTTCAGTTCGGAGAGGTTACGGGGGGGGGGGGGGGGTGCAGCCCCCCCGAACTCCACACTCGGCTATGCCACTACCTTAAAAAAAACTTTGCCCCCCCCAAGAAAGTTCCGAAATGGCGCCCCTGCAAGTAAATGATCTACAAAACCTCTAATTTTAGGTAGATTTCGTAAGAAATACTACCTATTACATTCTCCCCTAAGTTGGAATTTCGAAAAATTTATGCAGATCTCGCCGAAACTCAAAACCACACCCAGTTCAAAACTTTATATATCTATCTATCTATATATCACATTTTTATGGACACGATAACTTCCATAATTCTACATACATCTCTTCCAAACGGATACATAAAATCTCGGTCTAGTTCGTTTATGGGCAAAATAGAACCGGGGGGGGGGGAAATGGGGGGCTTTTTGTAAAAACATGAAAACCGCCATAACTTCTTAACTATGATACATATATAATCCGTTTAAAGTTATTATTACTTCTAGGAAAAGGCCCAAAAATTTATGTATCAAAGATTTTTGTTTTCATTAAAAATGCCCCCAAGGGGGGAGGGAAATAGGGATTTAATAAGAAAAAAAATCATAACTTCGTCCATTCGCAAGATATCCAATCCGCTTAAATTTATTATAAATCTTCTTAATATTATCTACAACTTTTATATTGACAAGTTTTTGATAGGACCAACTCTTACAGCAAAATAATAATAATTATAATAATAATATAAAAAAATCCTTGATGGCTCCGCTTACAGGTACTGGTATATTTCAAAGTGGGGGTCCCAAATGCCGCATCATGGCAAATAGGATTTCTTCCTCAATCCCCAATAAACAGACGCCCCACCGTCTGCGTCTTCGAAACCTACCTGTGCCTGTAGTCCGAGTCGTCAGGGATGTTTTCTTTTAATTGTAAAGAATTTAAGGTGCATAGTTATGAAAATTATATTTTTTTGGCCACACTGTCGTGAAGGCCTTTTGCAAACTCGGATGAAAATAACATTTATTTTATGAGTAAATTGGCATCTATGCTGCCATTTATTGGTTTTGTTTTGAAGAAAAAACATTCAGCTACATAGAAGTGGAGTCAAAATGTAAGAAAATCAAACAGTTTGGTTTTTATGAGCTAAAAAACAAAGCTCGAATTGTAGCCGCATAGCACCGCCACAGAATTCGCGGAGCGCGGCGTTTCGCGTGATGCTCCTTTGCTACGTCTCTTTTATGCCAAGACACTTGCGGAAGTCAGGTAGAAAAGAAACTAAATTCTGAAAATTGAATCCAGACAAGTTTAAAAGGAAAAATAAACAGATTAAACACCTCGAAAAGCGGGAAGGGTTGGACCCGAGGCTCTGAAGCTATCGACGATCCCTTGCGGCTTCGAGCTCTAACACTCTTATTTCCAGCGTAAAGATAAAATTAAAAAAAAAAAAAATTTTTTTTTAGTCTTTAGGTCGGTTTTATAATGACGTGTTACCTATAAACTTCTAAACTCGTAAAACAACGAAATTGTTCATTTTACGAGTCATAATGATCCGAAACTCTCCCCTGTTGCAAATCCTGTCTACACCAACTATTTAATATATCGAATTAAGCCATATCTAAGTTTTTTCAGCTAAATGTGCGAGTCACGGTATAAGTAATTGAAGTTTGGAGCAAAAGCACTCTGAGCGCATCCAATTTCTATAAAACAGCACATTTATTGTATGGAAATACACAAAAATATTGAAAAACTGCTTCGTTAAGGGACGTGACCTAACTCTAGAAGGCTCATTTACCCCGCTTTTAAATCGAGGACTGGCTTTGAAGGGAACAAGGACAAAATCGATCGAAATAACTCTTTCTACAATAATAGTTTTCTGCTGTCGTTTTGAAAACACAATTACTTGGAAAATCGTTAAAATAGAATTACATTTTGTGTACAGGGTCTCTATGGAAATATTTTTAAACATGTTACATTTATCATTTAAATTTCAATTTAGATTTTTTCCCCTTTTTTTAAAAATTTCCAACCTAGTTGAAAAGTGTTTATGACTTCGGTTTGTCTGGCCGTCTGCCGCCTGCGCGTGCTCTAACTCGCGTAAATATACACGGATTGCCCTGCAATTTTTATATGTTATTGTCGTTATCTATAGCATGTTCCCTATTTCAAGGGAAGTGTGTAGCACTTATAGTTTTTTTACAGGGTCACTCAAAAAAATTCCGTAACATGACGGTCTATGGAGAAAAATCATTTGCGGTTTATTTGAATGATGTTACATAATTTCAAACACATTGTAATTGATATGTATCACTAAGGTGCATTACAAGAAGTTTAATATGGAATAGGGTGTGCATAGCACTTATAGTTGCTTTACAGGGACAGTCAAAAGAATTCCGTTACATTACGTCTATGGAGAAAAATCGTTTGCGGTTTAGTTCAATAATGTTTCACTATTTTAAACGCATTGAAATTTATATATATCTCTAAGATGCATTACGAGAGGCTTACTACAGAATAGTGTGTGTACAGCAAGTCATCGTTGATGGACAGGGACACACAAAAGAATTCTCTACTGTCTGTTAACAATCATTCCTGGAAGTGCGTTTTCAGTTGCTGAACGCGATTTTAAATTTCATTCACTTTTTGTCTATTACTGGGTGTGTATAAATTCTGTAGATCCTATACAGAGCAGCACAGAAGTTTTGCGAACACATTTCCGTTTATGGACAGAAACTCCAGAAGGAGAATTTTAAACTGTGCTACGCATTTCCTACCTAAACTAAAATATAGCATCCTATATACAAATCTATAGATCATATACAGGGCTGAATAAAAGTATTCGGATATTTTCCCGAATATTGTATATGTTGGAAATTCCTGAAATTACGTTTTGAAATAGGTTATGCGTTTTCCAAATTGTTTACTTAGATGTTATCTTTCAGCTTAAACGGTAATGATTTGTAAAATTATTTTGGAAGCGTTGGAAAGTGTTACATAATCTATGCTTGCCGCATGATTTTTCGTTCTTGTTTATCTTTAGCGACAGAGTACCCGCTATTTCTTTCAGAAAACAGTCAAAGAATTTTTATATAAATAAAACACTTTTTACTTTCTTCTATCTTTACAAGAAGAAAATATTGGATTCGTGAAAATTTTCGACGGATTTATACGTTTTAGAAGGCACTGAACACGATTTGACTGTTTTTAGGAAATGTCTGTGTGTGAGTCTGTGACTCTGTCTGCCTGTCCGTCTGTCTGTATGTGACAAAAATTTTGTGAACGTTCTATCTCAAGAACTAATCCACGGAATTTAATGAAACTTTCGATGCCTGGTTACAATCTTCTCAAAGGAGAAAAATCATGTCGGTTGATCGCGTTTCAAGGGTCGTACACAAATTACGAAAGAAAGCAGTGATTGCATAAATAAATAAAAATTGCGCTATTTACTAGTACAAAAGTATCTAAACTGTGTAAAAATAATAACTTTACGCAAAGATTACAAAGCTTGTTCAAAATGTTTTCCCATCCATGCTAATGCAGAGCTGCATTTGTCGCGTCCTCTTCACTCAACATTTACATTTTAATTTATGATTACCATCATTGTTTAAACATATCTCTGCACCTTTTTATGATAAAATTCAGAAATTTTGTACATGATCTTATTAGTGTATGGGGCACATTTTTTTCACTGGGGAAATTTTTTTGTGTGGAAATTTAGATTTTGTATTTCTTCAAATTTAATCCAATAAAAATTTTAACCGATTTCATAAAATTCTATAGGTTTTTTTCACGTAACTTTGAAATTTATACTATATGTCCATTATCAATATTTAAGGAATAAAAGCCGAGGAGAATGTTTTTGGAACACCCTGTATATATATATGTGTGTGTATATATATAAAGAGAGAGAAGGGGGGGGGGGGTTCAAATGTTCAAAATATTGAAACACGCTTTAATTTTTTATCTGTTGAAGATACGTGTGCGGCAATGTACATTGCAAAAATATTCGCGCACGATTACTGAAAAATGGTTGGTTAGAATTTCATAAAATTTTGATTGCATGTCTTAACCATACAGATGCACAAAATGACCTATTATAATATTTCTCAAGTAACAAGTTTAGAATTCCTGGATACTTTTGCCTTAAAAAAAAACACTCAATATTTCGAATTTCTCTAGAAAAAACAAGTTGGAAATTGTACGTCAAACGTTACAAACGAGGTGCGTTCGTACGCACGTTTTAGAATTAAATTCATGGTATCCCGTGCGTAGAACGGGTTAAACAGCTAGTTAAGTATATATTTTATGACACTGTTCATACAAATATCTTAACTAGTTATATAAATATTCAGATATATATGTATCAGCTAGTTATATAAATATTCAGATCTTGATGATTTTTAATTCTGTGAAATGAATTATATCGTCTGCAGATTAATTTCTGTCATAAAATAAGCATCTCGGTCGCTTGACGATTTAACATCCATCGGAAGCTCCTCTAACAAAAAAGCACCGATTTAAAAAAAAAAAAAATTCAAATTTCTTAATAAATATTTTTATTAATATCTCCTAAAGTTTTGATTCGATTTTAATAAAATTTGAAATGTCTCGACAAAATTCTGCAAAGATAATATATTTTAAATTGCAAACCATTTGGTTGGGTAGTTTTTGCGTTGTTATATGCGGACAGACAGACAGACGGACGGACAGACAGACGGACAGACAGACGGACGGACAGACGGACGGACCAAACGACGACTATAGGTGCTACGTATTTATATAATTACGAACGCACCTAAAAAATCTCAGGATTTACACAATTTTTTTTTTTTTTTTTTTTTTTTTTTTTTATCGTAGATAATTTTGAGATAGCATTATATTTGTACTCATTAAAAAAGTTTTGGCTGGTTTTAGCCATTCAAATTTGAAAAATCATGCGCGCAATACATGCAAAAATAATTCTTTCGTAAAAAATGCATTATATTTTAAAATAAATTAAAAGGCTTCATATGTGTGTACATTTTTTTTTTAGAATTGTAATTCATACAATAAACCTTAGTTAATATGTGTTTTAAATTGTATAATCCAAAGTCAATTAATTAGCTACGGAATTACTGTAATTTTTATAGAGGTACCCCTTTCAAAATTACGTTAACACTGAACTGGGAAAATTAAGTTTTTTCTTTACTTCAGATATACTTAATGGGTGATAGCGGTAGGTTAACATTAGAAAAAAAGAAGAGTTTAATAGAGAGAATAAATGTTGAAATATGTTCAATAAATATTTTCACATTTAAATGTTAGCATGATTGATTCTATAAACTTCCCCATTTAACTGTTAATATAATTTTGTCTAATTCGAAAATTGTACAAAATATTCTTAAATGACCTAAAAACTAAATAAAAGATTTTAAAAAGCAAAAATAATAGAACTGAAAAGAAAATGCAAATATTCTAAAAATACCAGAACCTCGTAAGACTTTTTATTTTCTATTTAGTAGATTTTTTTTCCGTTCACATATTTGTGTTTATTTTTTCTTTTCTCGGCCTCTTTTGATAACATTTTATCTAATATGTTAATGGGTAAACCTTTTATTATTTATTTATATTTCTGACGAAAGAGCTGTAATCACTAACTATTTAAAAAAAATTCTTATTTATTTTCTTAATTTTTTTCTATTTTTATCGATAATCGATACTGTTTATGTCGCAGGCAGACGAAAGGCTGATTCTAAACAAAGATCGATAAGGGATGAAGACCTAAATTTTCTAAGTTATTTTCTTTTACTTTCTATTCGATGATTCACGTGTACGAAACTGATTATCTTGCAAAAATAATTTTTCAATAATTATATTGAAGAATATATTAATAATAATAATATATTATTTAATTTCCAACTTTTTCTCTCTCTTTTTTTAGGGTTTCGTTCATCTCACGAAACCCTATTCGGCCCGCTACGTTGTCTGTCTGTCACAGAGTCGGTGCTCAGAAACTATATAACTTGCAGAGTTGAAATTTTGTGTACTTACAGCTGAATACCTACTATGAAGCTGAAAATCATAAAATTTTGAAAAAATCGTATATTATTTTAATATAGAGAGATAAAAAACCAAAATTCTAACAGTCTTTTCCTATTAAATTTAAACATTTTTCGTTATAGCAGTTGCCAACCTTTAAAAATCCCCAATAAAATTCTTTCTACAATCATTAATTTTTTACTGAAAGATTTGCACGTGAAAAATAAAAAGTTTCACCCATTAAAAAAAAAAAAAAAAAAAAAAAACATTAATAGTGTACTTTGGTGTTCAAACATTTCTCAATAATACAATGAGTATGCGTATGCAGAAAGCAGGTTAATAGGACGTCATTAGAGAATTAAAAAGAAAATTAATCTGACGTCCCATTGGAAGTTTAACGGACTTTTTCAAATGTTTGAGAATCATACAAAGAGAGTATCCATCCGAGTAATAGAGAAATCAAGTAGATATAGGGCGTCAGCAAGCGATTATAACACCCTATATGAGTTTGAGGAACGTATTGAATCAGGATAAAAAACCCGATTATGGAAATATTGGCCTATTTTAACATTTTGAAGGTCTCTATGCAACATGTTTCATTTTGAAATGGATTTTTTTTTTTAAATATCGCATTTAGTCCACACGACAGATATTAATATGACAAAGTATAATAATGGGCTTCGCCCGGTTTAGATTTTCGAAAAATTGAGAAAAATAGACCGGTAAATTTTTACTTTCTAAAAATACTTCTTTTTTTTTTGGGGGGGGGGGGGGATGAAATTTATTTGGATTTATTAAAGAAAGGATAATGTGTTCTGAAAGGAATATTAAACGAAACCATTTGTGCGATCTTCGATCACACTTACCTACTTGTTTTTTTTTTTTTTTTCCTTTTAATTTTGGGAAATAGCTACTTTTAGGTTTAAAAAAAAGGCCATTAAGGTTTACTGAAGTTTAATGAATCTAGTTATTTCCCGATTAAAAGACCTAAGACGCAGCTCCTGATTTGAGATGATATCTGTCTTCGTTTGACTTTTAAAAACTCAGCTCCAAGAAACAAGCTCAAGGTTTGAGTACTAAATGCCATGTTTGATTACTTACATTGTTGACTACATTGAATGACTACATCGTTAACAATCATGTTGCAAAATTGTTATAACCTTTCATCATAAGTTATTTAAAAATTCTTTTAATGCTATTTTGATTTCTTTTTGCTGCTAAGCTGTGGAAGCTGCGGAAGGGGTGCGACGAAAAGAACGGACAGTGTATGGTCTGCTCACGAGACAAGTTTGAGATTAGTAAACGTCGCTTCATTTACTGATTTCGTTGTAATTTAGACCACACAGCGCGATTTCTACTTTTTCTTTCCGTCTCTTTTGAACACTTAACACATCAGACTACGATTAAAGATTATTTTAATTAAATTATGTTTGTACGTTCGATAATGGAATAAAAAAAGTGTAATTCAAGATGTGTAACTGATATACGGTTTGCTAATTCTCACTTTTATTTTCCAATTTTAGAAATGATTATTTAATTTTTCTTTTCAATGATTTAGCTTTTTTTTTTTTCTATATGTAGTGCATCTTAAAGAACCGAAAATGGTAGCAAAATTAAATTTGTAGGATTGCAGCATTATATTTCTACAGTCAAAGATTTTACACCTTAGACGACTACAATTTCGGTTGTACGTCTTTCTCAGTTATACGTCGTTTCAGAGCGGTCCCCTGAAAAACGTATAATCGGTGCTTTACTGTAATATAAAAAAATAAAAGGTTAGAAATGTCAATGTAATTTGAGTCGATTTATTGTTAAACTGTGCTAAGAAGATTTTTTTAAAAGCATGTTTGCATTATGTGGGGGAATAGGGGGCGTGTTTATGAGAAAAGGGGCTGCTCCTAAATGAAAATCCTATGCCAGAGGTATGTGTAAGAAGAATGGTTGGGAGCCCGTGATCTAGAGTGTAGTGATATTTCTACTACAATGTGGATTGTAGGCGCTTCTTCACAGCAAACTGCATTCTATTCATCTAAGAAGTTGTGAGTTTGTATAGAGAATTGAATTATAAATATCTAGTGTATTATTATATCAATAGACTATGGAAGAAATTTTGAAGACGTTTGGAAAATGCCGTAATACAACAGGCATAACAACTTCCAAATAATATATATGTATATATACAGGGTGGTCCAAAATTATTGAGCACATTTTGAGAAAAAAAGAACAAAATGATGTATGTATTTATAGATTACTATATACATATATATAACGTACTGGTTTGGACAAATAATCTTTATTTTTAAATTTAAAGAACGAAATACTTGTTTCAGATAAAACGCTCAAGAACAGTGTATATAATAGTCCTTGAAATATCGCCACATTTTTGCAACTCATTTTAGCGTCGATGAATTTGATATATAAGATAGGTTAGATGGTGCATAGATAACGAAACTGCCAGTCAGGTGGCGCTCCAGCTTGAGCATGTTGCCATAATCGCACAGACTGCTGCAAAGCTGAAATGAATGGCAACATGATTACTGGTATTATCCCGACTCTGGAACATCATCAGTAATCGGTTTGCCATTCATTTCACGTTGCAGTGGAATGTACCATGTTGCTGTGGCAACATCTTCCGCTAGTGCGTCAGCTGTTTGTCATGAGTTTCGTTAGCTGTAGCATCTAATCTATCATGTATGTACTAAACTCGTCGACGCTAAAATGGATTGCAAAAATGTGACGCTGCCTCCTGAACCAGCTTAAGCGATTTTTCCTTTTATTTTATAACGCTTTCCAACTTAGTTAAAAAGTGTTTCTGACTTCAGTTTGCCTGGCCGTGCTCCAATTCTCGTAAATATACCCGGGTTGCCTTGTAACTTGTGTATGTTCTTAACGTTTACTATAGTACGATAGCTATTGAAAATGAAGTGTGTAGCGTTTATAGCTCTTTTACAGGACAGTCAAAAGTATTCCGCTACATCACGGTCAATGGGGAAAAAATTGTTTCAAGTGCATTTGAATGATGTTGCACCATTTCAAACATAATGAAATTGAAATGTATTTATGAAATGCACTAAAACATGCATTCTGTTGAATATGGGGTGCAAAGCATTTATTATTCAGTTACAGAGCCACTCAAAATAATATCTTTATATAATGGTCTACGGGAAAAAACAGTTTGCATAGTATTATGTAAGAATATTTCAAATATAATGAAATTGATATACATTCCTGAGGTATATTACAAGATACTTGATGTAGAAAATGATGTGAATAGCATTTATCGTTCATTTACAGGGACACACAAAAGATTTCGGACACTGCACTGTATCCAAAATCTATCTAACTCATGGAACTAGTTCCATGATCTACCTATCTACATTATAAAGGACAAACGTGTCCGTGCGTAACGCTGACGTCATTTTGCGAATGGCATCACTTGACGATGAAATTTCGGTTTTGCGATTTTTTGCTACTCTATTTTTTAAAATTTCTGAACATCGCATATTTTAAATTTTTACACCGTTATATAGGGGGGGAAATCTACTTTCAAATGCAATTTGTTTGAAAATTGTGTTGCAATTTACTCATTTCTTATAACATTTAAATTAAATTTCAAGCATGTTTTTTTTTTTTTTTTTAATCTATCGCTATCGCTTGCAGACGATTACAAAATAGGAATCCGTTTGCACTTTATAAACACTATAAAAAGTTCAGCATTTGTTTCCCAGCTAATATTCAATAACGAAATTAAAACATCATTAAACAATAAATAAAACACAAATTTAACAGACATGTAATTGAAATAAGCGCTTAAAACCGCTGAAATTATCAGAATAAAAAAGACTACTGTAGATAAACGAAATTTTGAGCGATTTCTTCGGCTATTAACTTCTGGCACGATGCCAATCCGGAATGACCGCTTTTAATAAATTTCAAAATTTTATTTGAATACATAATTGGCATATTTCATATAAAAATGCTGTTTGGTGTTGTTAGGAGGCAATCTGAAAAAAATTACTTAAGTAAAAAATGTATTTCAAGTTAAGTTTTAAGTAAAAAAAAAAAAAAAAAATGGTTTTCACATATATTCTCTTACCCGGGAATCACGGGTTGGATGCCCTGTTTAGTGATAATTGCTTGAAGTGCGTTTTCAGTAATGGTATACGTTTTTAAACTTTATTAAAATTTTCAGTAAGTTTTTGCATGCTACGTGGTGTGTATAAATGCTATAGATCATATACAGGGCTACAAAAAAGAAGTCGTAGGCATACTGAGTACGAGAAAAAATTGCTTAAAGGTGGTTTTTAATTCAGTTATGCATTTTCAAAGTTGAACTATTTTTTGTATATTAAGAAATATTTATACAATATAAATGAAATCATATACAGGGCTACGCAAAGAACTGGATATATAACTGCTTATACATGATCATTTTTGGAAGTGTGATTTCAGTAGTATGAAGCGTGTTTTAGTAAGAATTAAATTTTAGCTTAATATGTGGCGTGTATAAGTATATGTAGATAATACACAGGGCAGTACAAAAAAATTCAAGTATGTTTCCATCTATTAGTAGAAACTGTTGAAGGTGAATTTTCAACCTAGTGTGGTTTTCTTAATAAACTGAATTTTAGTATACTATGTAGAATATATACAAATCTATTGATCAAATACATGGTTGCACGAAAGAATTGGAGTACTACGTCTGTGGGCGGTAATTGCTGACACCTGAATTTCAAATCTGTTATGCGTTTTTAAAATGTTTACTTGGGATTGTTAAAAGTATTCTGGAAGTGTTTCATAATCTATGCTTGATGCATTATTTTTTCTTGTTTTTTTACACTTTCCAACATAGTTCAAAAGTGTTTAAGAATTCGGTCTGTCTGTCTGCCGTCTGTCTATCTGTCTGTCCGTGATCTAACTCGCGTAAATATATCCGGATTCTCATGTAATTGATATATGTTATTGAGGTTTACTATCGCATGTTCGGTATTGAAAATGATGTGTGTAGCACTTATACTTTTTTACAGGGACACTCAAAAGAATTCCGTTACATGACGGTCTATGGGGAAATATTATTTGCGGTTTATTTTAGCGATGTTACGCAATTTCAAAAATATTGAAATTAATATATATCATTGAGGTGTACTACAAGCATTCTATGAAGTATATATACAAATCTATAGGTCATATACAGGACTGCACAAATAAATTGATTATTCTTGAAATTTGGTTTTTAAATATGTTATTCGTTTTCCAAATTGTTGTTGGGAATTGTTACATAATCTAATGCTTGACGCATTATTTTACTTTCTTGTGTCATTTCTTTAATACGTAAATGCTAAAGCATAAATGAAGTGATGATAGTAAATCTAAACGCATATACTTTTATTACTACATGTAGATAACAACAAAAATAATTATAAAGACACAGTATTATAGTAAAGGTAAAGGTTTTTCCTACTACACTTATGACGTCACTTCCGAAAGGGTTACTCAGATTTTAACAAATATGAATCATTACGAAACTTCTTGAATGCTTATTTGAATGTGTAATGAAAGATTTGTAATCTGTTGTAGAAAATTCTTATTTATTTTGTAATTTTTTTTCAAACTTATTATCGATAATAATCGATACTGCTCAATTTGCAAGCAGATGAAAAGCTGATTATAAACAACGATCGATAAGAGATGAAGACATAAATTTTCGAAGATCTTTTCTTTCATTTTTCAATCGATGACTCACATCTGATTACCTTGCAAAAACAGTGATCCCTGAATAGATTCTTTATTTAAGGAAAATATTAGAAGATGGTTGCACTTAACTTATTTCGGGATAAGATTGGTATTTATAGTTATGGATTTCTTCATTGTACTGTGGTTTTTGTTTTTTTATGCAATGCAATTATTTCTTCCATCAAAATTACTTTAATTCATATTTTTCTACAGATAAAAAAAAGTTGGAAATTGTATGTCAAACGTGACACATGAGGTGCGTTCGTACTATAACTCGTTTGATAAATATTCAGATCTTGGTGCCATAACTCTTACGCAAAAATGCATGAATACAAAATTTGTTTTATGTGATGCAGATTTTCCTATTGTATCGATATTCATTTTATTTTATGACATTAAGTTTCAATACACTTTTACAAACAACTCATTCCAATTCTGTTACATTCAAATGATACTATGCGCCAATATCCAATACAAGACTATGTAAAAAAAATCATCATTATTATTTCACTGAAGACATGAATTATATCGTCTGTTATTATTAGGATAGGGTTGATTTCAATAATAAAATAAATACATTTTAAGTTGGCAATAGATTGTTTGTTATTGACATTGACTAAACATTCCAATGGGAAACTGAAGCCAACCTTTGAAAATTTCAGAACTTAAAATCGCTATTGAGACTCTTTTCCCATTTAATATCTATTTCTCCGGAAACTTCTATCCAAAAAAAACTATCGGTAGATTATAAGATTACTATAATGAAACAATTTTAGTATACATCGGTTTTTAAATTCAGTCATGCAGAAAGAATAGGACTCCCTCTTAAATAGGACGTCATCACCATTGCAACATAGAATCCCGGAAAGCTGGCCAAAATATGAAAATGTTATTCAAACTGGACGAAACTTCGTACACAGGTGTTTTTCCGGATGCTGATTACGATTCCGTTGTTAAAATTAAAAACAAAAACAAAATGGGAGATCCAATATGGCGGACTAAAAATTTAAAAGTTTTGAAAGCTATTCAATGTGTATGAAATTTCGTATACAGGTGATTTGAAGAATACTAATTACGATTCAAAAGTTAAAATTAAAAGCAAAAAGGGCGAATTAGTATAGATACCGAAATCATGCAGCAGTCTTTAATTATTTGTTATATGTATTTAATATTTGGTTTTGTTAATAATATTTTTAAATTGTTTCAAGAATAATTTTCTCATTTAAATATCTCTTCTTATGTAGAAATAGTATTAATTGTAAACATTCTCTCATGACAACGTTTCGTGATTTTCATGTCCTTGAAAATCGGTTTAAATTGGCAACTTTTTAAATTATACCCAACCACTGGCAGAAATCTGACAAAACTCAAAATTCTTATTATTTTAAAATGTACCATTGTACAACTGCGGCAGAAATACATGAACACTTTTTTCCTCGATAAGAATTCTGGAAAAGAACGTCAAATAAAAAGGCGAGGATAGATAAGGCATAGCCCACGGTTACTTTATATTAATAATATCGACCAAGCAAAGGCTTAAGAATCACACAGAATATTTCTTTTTATATTCTTATCAATAACAACTCATTCCCGTTTCAAACTGATTTTCAAAGGGTTGTAAAACATGTTAAGAAAGACTACAACCTTGTTTTTCCAATAGCAAGGTTTTTTTTTTTTTTTTTTTTTTTTTTTTTTTTTTTTTTTCAATTTGTAAATAAATAAAATTTTGTCTATGACCTCGAGCCCTACAAAAGAAAAAATAGAACTGTATCACACTTTAATTAAACCCTCTTTTTTTTTTTTTTTTTTTCAAAACTCTTGTTTAGAATATAACTATACACGTCAATAAAACAAAAACGATGCCATTTTCGTAAAAATAACTTTGCACAAAGAACTGTTGGCACTCAGCTTTGTAAAAAGACCACAGCAACTCTGACAATAAAATTATCTTCTAACGCATGCACTACTCTTTTACAATTTCACAATTTTTGAAGCGACTAAAAACTAGTCGTTGGGGGCCACAATACTTGCCCATCATGGACATGCCTAATATAAAATATGAAAATAAAACATGTGTAAACTACTTATAAAAGTATTGCAATTCGAATAAAATCGTGGCTTGATGACGTTATAAACTTTAAATGCTCTATTACTGAATTACGTAAAATAAATATCCTCATATCTCTAGAAATGATAATCATATTAACTAAGCGTTAACTGCGTCGTTAAGCGCCTCATTTCCAATTGAAATTTATCTTTGAGTTGAAATTTGGATGAAATACAGGGTCATGAAAAATCGAAGAGTGTGGAAAATAGGATTACCAATATCTTGGCAACTAATAATCCGATCGACTTCATTCTTTATGCAAAATTTATGCTTTTTAATTGTTTTTTTATATTCACTCCTTAAAATAAACAATTTCGAAAATTTTTATATACCTTTTATCAGAACGAATATTTCGAGAGTCCGAAAAATATAGTTCCTGATAATCGAGGTTATTGAATTTCAATAGACTTATTTCCATTATGACACACTAAGTACATACCAAATTTCAAGTCTCTATCTCAATTTGTTCGTGAGATAGAGCGTTTACAGACACACAGACAGACGGCAATTTTTTTTTTCTAAAAATATGTTTTTTGGAATCTCCTGTGTCTGAAACGTGTCAATCCGTCAATTTTTTTTTTCGATTTACAAGACACCCTATACTATGTATGATGGGTAAGTAAACAGTGACATTTCTACTTGTTGCAAAAACCTGCGCGAAATGTAAAATGGCAGTTTTTGGCAGCTGGTTTTTGTATTATTCATTAGATAATAGTTAAGGATATTATCTCCTTAAATTTCTTAGCGGAACACTGTGGAACTTATAAACTTTCTGATGTTTGAAAATAAAAAAATAATATTTAAAAAAAATATTTTAATCAAAAATAGTCATGACACTATTAATTTTTATGCGCTTAATATAATTTTTTTAATGCATGCTAATAATTTACACACCATCATCGTGTGAATCCATTTTGCAGAATTAAAATTGGATTATATAGGAAAACTAGCTGTTACCCGTGACTTCGTTCACGCAACATTAAAATAATAAATACAATATTAAGCAAAATATTTCACTCCCGATAATTAAAAACGTTAATAATTAACTAACTTTTTATCACATTTCATAGGAGTTACTTGCGGTATTTTTTACGGTATTTTTTGTTATAAGGACCTCGACATAACTCAGTCTTCAAAAAGTGAAATTTTGTGCCAAATAATCGCGAAAATGAAATTGCAACCAATGCAAAAAGGAGGGCCAAATAAAATAGTGGAAATCGAGGAATTGGATAAAAACAACTGTGAATTTTAGCTGATAAACAATTTTACTTTTAACGCCTTTGTGAAACGTTTTAACAGCCATCCTTCAAAAAAACATTAATTGGAATTAGTATATGCTTTTTCTTTAAATTCAATTCTGCCTCCGTGGTTTAATGCATAGCTGAAACAAATCTTGTTTTCTAAATGACAGTATGTTGACAGGCAATTTTTGTTCTCCCGAATAAATTGATTCATGAAGTTTGAATATGTAAAAATATGTTTTTATTTTTCGGATAATTTACTGAAATCAAGATTTTGTTTTCACCATCTATCTATTAAATAAATTCTGTTTTTCAGTTTTAATGAGAAAATGGTATAAAAAATATACTTATCTGTTTTATTTCTCCTTTTTCATACACAAATATGGAGTATGTTACTTTTCGTTTTTAGAAAAACTTCATTAAAAGTTACAAAAAAAAAAAAAAAAAAAAAAAAAAAATCTTGGTATCTAATTTTTTTTTTAATTCTGAGAGTTAAGTCTTCGGATCAATGGTAACCGGTATTAAGTAAATGGCGTTGCGTTCGATAGTCTAGGAGTAGTTTCGAAATACAAACACACGGTCAGATTTTAATATAATAGATTCGTGTTCATTTTCCTTTTCTTAAAATTATGATGTGATTTTTAGCAGAAAACTCTCATCTGTATATAATGAATACTCATGCTTAATAACCAGTGTAGATTAAAAAAAAAACATTTAAATTTTTCGTTATAAATATGGCGTGAAACTCATCTACTTTATATGCTTACTAATCCTTGTATTATTAATGTAAGGAATTGATTCACATTCATTTTAAAACATATCGGAAAATTCCCGTTTTATTTCAAATATATATTTCCCCAGAGAAATCTCTTTTAAATGACATAATTCTTGTTAATTTTCTTTTCCAGGCAATTAATTTCAATACTGGCATAGGGGAAATTATGTTATTTTAACGAAATAATATTAAATCTTTAGGTTTTATCAACAAAAATGGAACTATTAACATTCGTCATTTTTTTAGGTAATCGAGGTATTTCTTTTAGTTTTAAGAATGAAAATATTTTTTTCTCGCTATCCATGACATCATTTTCGACATGGATCATATTGCTGAGCATATTATTGACATTTGCTAACAATTTTCTTTTGAAATTTCTTTTTACTTTTTAAAAATTTAAGTAAAAAATACGGTATAGTTATATTAGCCATGCGCAAAAACAAAAAGAAAAAAAAAAAAAAGAAAAAAAAATTGAAGAAAAAAACCCCAAGATAATTTTATTTCACCAATCAAAGCATATCCGCTTTATTTTCCATGTATGACGTCATATTAGCTTGTTTCCTATGGTTACGCATATTGAAACCTTGTATTATTATCAAAAACTAAAAAAAGTACGTTTTATTTCTAATAATATTATTTAATCTTTTTAATTCTTTAATTTTTTTTTATTTCATTTTCACGTGAAAATTTTTCAATTGAATCTAAATTGTAGAGTAAAAATTATTATTCCTGGTTTTTAATTAGTTTTGGCAACGATAAAGTATTAGCAACGGTAAAGTAAATTTAACCATTTTAAAATATTATACGAAAAAATGTCCATTTATTCTGTATGAAAATAACGAAATTTTGAATTATTAAGAAAAATATTTGAATAAAATTAACAAAAACCAGCCTATGTTCATAAGAGTGTTATAATCCACCTATATGCAAAAACACAGAATCATTAAATGCTCCATTTTGACGCTGGCTTCAGCCTAACATTTGCACACAATCAGATTTATAATATTATTAGGATGTAGCACGTGTTTAGAGGAACAACTGTTTTGCTCTCTTTGTTCACCTCAGATGATACTGCCCCAAACGTCACTTTTGAAATGATGCATGTTGTCAGGGAAACGCGAAAACCGTTTTCTAAATACAGATTCCGACCCTCCAAACATTATTCTAGCCAACTGTATAATCAAAACTCCTGAAATAGTAACTTTATATTTCGACTTTTGGCCAGCTTTTTGGGATCTTTTCCCACTGTGCAGCGTGCTAGAAAAGCAAGGCTGGGAATAACGACAGATAGACGGCGGCTTATATACCCGACGTGGGTAGAGCGTTGCTTTTTCTAGCACGCTGTGCTTTGCTCTTTGTCGCACTGAAGAAGAATCTCGCTTCTGGATTCGAAACAGCTTATGATGTCGCATCATATATTATTCAATTTTAGTAATTATTCCCCTCTCATTTAACTCCCTTTTCCAAATTTGTTCCCTTTTTCATTATTTTAACGCTCACTGTTCTACAAAAATACTTTTTCATTTTCCTTTCCCACCATTTTGTTAAATTCAATGTAACAAATTTCATTCCGTTTATTCTAATATCCTTTTAATTCAGTTACACTAAAAATATTTCTATTCTGTGCTATGTAAAGGAAAACCGCTACATTTACCCTTTCAAATAGCTAGCATAAGATTTACCATCTGCCATCTCATTATTTGGTCACAAAGTTCTGTTGCTAACTGATTTCTTCATACACACCCTTTTTAATTACAATGATTCCCAAGCGCATCTGAATAACTCCGGTCCAAAAATATCTAACGTACTTATCAAAGTCATAATAAATTCTAAGGTTCGCGGGTTCAAGAATGCGAAAACTCTTTCGAGCCCCATTTGTGTGGTTTTGTATTCCCACACATGTTGCTACCGCCGGAATAGTCGTTAGGATGATTTATGCCAAAAATGGCTCTGTTCTCTAAATTTTTAATTGTCTTTATGCTCTGTTTGGAGAAACGATCGCCATATTGTAACCTTTTGGCGAAATGTAATTTCATTCGAGTTCATGTCATGATACGAGAAACAATCACTTCTCTCGCTAATCATCTTGCTTCTAACATGTAACATTTTCCCGAATTGTGTTACGGGCCCGGGTGCCCTGCGCTGCCGTGGGCAGCCAACGTTTTCCTGTACTTGTGTGCAATATCTATAGAACCTGGGCTTATTAAAATACTATCATCTACCCATGTCTGCTTGTTCTTCCAAATGTGCCTGTTCTCATTCCTCATAAATTTATAGATTTATTGAAAGGTAATAATGATTTTAGTCATCGAAATACTAATCTTATGAAATCCACTTTACCACGACCAAGAACTAATAGTACACAGCTGTTTGCTGCTTTATGTGTATTATTTGTGCATTTTTAACGTTGGTGTTCTGCTTTTGTTTTTAGGTGTTTCCTATCACCCCTTTAAATTTTTGCCCATGATCCACCCTGGACTTCCCTGAAGGTAATTTGGTGCGGTTTTATTTTTATTTTTTTCTAGAAATTAATTGTTTAAAACTATCACTAGCTTTATTTAAATGCACAGAGCGTAGTATGTTCGCGTAGAGTGGGTTGATGAGTCTACGATGAACAAGTCGAATCTTCCTGTAAGAACCGTTTAAGAAATGATTAAATACGCCTTCGGTCTAAATACGCCCCGGTAAATTCAAGTTCAAATAAGAGTACCACCATACCGTGGGAAGAACAAATAATTATGCACCATATTTTATTTTTTCCTTTCTTGAAATGCAGTATGAGATAATGGAAGAAATGAAATAATGACGCACTAATGATAATTTCTAGTTCGGAAGACAGACTATGAATCATGTTTATGTTTATATATATTTATATAACGTGTCTTTCATCAGCGCCAATTTTGGTAAAGAAAAGCGCGATTTAATTTGTTTCTAGATATGGTATGTAATAAAACTTCGTTTTTTGGTTTTTGTATTTCATTAATTTAACAATGAAACAAAATAAAAACAGCGTTTTTCCAGGTTTTATGTATGGGCCAGAGTGGCTAAGAATAAAAGCATTTTTCTTTTTATATCACTTTAATACTTTTCATCTCAGTATTTCAGAATTTTATCCCCATCTTACCTACATGCTTACTTACGTATTGACGCACATTCATTTTACGTCTTTTACGTACTTCCATCTTACACACACTATATCTACTTCGTACCTTTACGCATCATTAGGCATGGCTGTAATCAGTCTAACAACTTATGATTATACTTATCATAAGACTAACTCACTTATGATTTTCCAAGAAAAATCTAATGATTAAAATAAACCAGTTACATTATTATTATTATTATTATTATTATTATTATTATTATTATTATTATTATTATTATTTGCTAGCAAATATGCAAATTTTTTTTGCTATGCGTATTTTTATGCTGGCGAGTAAAAACTCGCGTATTTTAACAGTAATTGAATTAAATTAGTTTGTATTTATATAATAAAAAGCTTTACCGTAAATTTCTTCTTTCTAACTCTGACGCATCATTACACATGAAATCGGCTAGTGATCATGATCAGCCGAAATATTCACTTATGATTTCCTATGACAAAATAATCTCTCTCTCTTGTATTTATTTTTTTAAATAGCTACTTGTATACCACCTTTTTAAAAATACTTTTTTCTTACCAATAAAAAGATAAAAGTTACATTACAGTAAATTTTATCTAAGGCGGACTCTGTATAAGCCAAAAGTTTCTCTAACTCGGAAAATTTTTCAAATCCTGGCGAATCCATAGAAAATAACATTAATTGATGCTGCATAAGCCGGAATCTGCCTAACACGGACAAGGAAAAGTTTTTAAGTTCCGCGGAAATCAACCTTTTTGATAAGACGGAAAAAAGGATATTTTAAATATGAAAGGCATTCAGTTTATGAAACTAATATTTTAATTAAATTTCGCATTAGATGAATAAACTTGATTCAAAATAACAAAAGCTGTTTAAACTTTTATGAAATGCTTTTTTAATTCGCTTATTTCATATACAATTTTTCCCAATTTCCCCAAAATTATTATTGCTAGTAAAATGTACATTTATAAAAAATATGTATTTTTTAAAGTATTTTATACATTATGCTTTAAAGTTGTACTCAAATTCATAGTGACAACTTTCTGACACATTTACGAAGTCATTTGTATTCGTAAATACGTCAAACTTGCAGGGATGACCACCTCATGAAACCCGGCCTAAGCCTTAGAGTTTGTGTGCAATCCTGAGGGGCTGACACGTCTCTATCACCAGCGAGACCACAGCCACAGAATTATGTATGCAAGTTTTACAATATAATATTACAATTTATCTTCTCACTCAGAAGTTTTACATGTGATTTTCTTTGTAGTGAAAGTAATTGAATTTTGTCTGATAATACAGTTATTACTTTCATACATACGATTATTATTATTATTTCAATGTATACAGATTATACAATTTCCATATGAGCTATTTACAAATACAATGCAGGCACCATGCCTAAAATTATTATTGGTTAAATATGTTGGGTTATTCTTGGCTAGTATATTTTATACAAATACTTTACTACAATTGATGTATATGGAAAAATATGATGCACACATATAGTTATTATAATTAATTCGATTATACAATAATACAGTTTAGACCATTTCCAGAATATGACTATATACAAGTACTGTGCAGACTTTATATTTAGGATTTTTGGTTAAATGCAATGCAGATTCTTGGTTAAATACTTCTAATACAATTAATAATATACTAATATAAATATACAGATGGGAATACACTGAAAATTTACAAATAATATCCAGATACTAATAATATACAGATAGTGTGATGTTTAACTCTCATTACAACAATTATTATATTCAAATACAAAATACAATTATTTATATACATATGTACAGAGAAAACAGGGCCCCTGCTAGATTGGACAAGTGGGCGCCCGACTACAGAGGAAGAGGATTTGAAAATAAAAATTCATTTTTTTTCAATAAATTTCATGCAGTTGATAATGCGTTGGAGAAGAACCGGACGGTCCAGGAGATATTGCATCCAGTTTTTAAGCGACATTTGTGGTGATTTTTTGACATGGAAATGTGAAGTTAGAGTGCAATTTAATATGTAGTGTAACGATGTTGCTTCTAATCCACAGACACATAGTGGTGAGTCACTTCTGTTAATTTGGAATAGGTGTTGTTGAAATGGTCCATGATTTGTTAAAAATAGGTATAGATATCTGTTGTGTATTTCTAGTTGTTGAGAGACTTCCGGAAGGAAGTGTCTTGTGTAATGACCCACCTGTGCTGTAGACCAGCGTTGTTGCCAACTGTCTATGATTTGTTTTTTTAATTTTCTTTTGAGTGTGGACGGTGGTACAGGAAGAAAAGTTGTTTCCAGTGTTTCATCGTTTGTTGCTGACCGCGCCAACTGATCCGCCAGTTCATTTCCAGCTACACCCGAATGACCCTTGACCCAATTAAAAAAGAAGTTTTTGGAGGATAAATTTAAACGTTCTAAAATTTCCTGGACTAAATAATTACCTATGTCAAATTTTGAAAGAGCCATTAAACTTGATAAGCTATCCGAAGAGATTAGAAAGTTGACCGAATCCTCTTCCATAGCCCAGCGCACAGCTTCTCCAATCGCAAGTAGTTCGGCCTGGAAAACTGAATTGCCCGAGTCAAGTTTTGCACGCCACGTGTTATGAATTATATTATTGTTATAGGGGCAAAAAGCCGATGCTGTGCCTTCAGCAGTTTTTGGGCCATCTGTAAAAATATGGAATTCCCCATTGAATTTTGAACCCGGACAGGTTTTTATTTGATCTAGAGTTGGTGAAGTTTTATATTTTGAGATCTTTGTGGCTATTGTTTGTGCATTAATACGCGTTGATGAAATCCCTAATCTAGTGGCTCTAGCAAATTCAGCCTCCGCTTCTAGTTGCAAGTCCAATGGCGGGATACCCGTGACTATCTGCAATGCCGCTATTGACGTATCAGGCAATTTTAATTAAGTAATACAACGAAATTGAATAACCTTTCTCATTTTTCATAATTGCCGTTTTCAAACAATTTTTGAGACTCGCCAATCAAGGAAGATTTGTCATCGGAGAGCAATTCCATATAACTCAAGATCTCATATATTTATAAGAAAACTGAAAACTCTGTTCGATTCTAAATCGCTTCATTATTCACGCCTAAAAAATTTTATGTTTTTACGTAATAAAATGATATCGAGGTAAAGTGTATTTCAAGGCTTCTACTGGATAGTTAATGCGTTTCCTTAATCGCCACAACATTACCATGAAGTAAGTTTTCGGAGACTCGAAAGATACACAGTGGGACGTTTCGATAATCTATCTAGGTGGACAAAATTCATTTTTCCGATTATGTCGGAATTTAACTGAATGTCTCTTTTGTCAATATCCGTGCGAGTTTTGTCGAAAAAATCCGAGGTGTCCATTAACTATGACCTTTAACCCTTTAACGGACATTGGTTTCCCTATGAAACCACAAAATTTTAATTACGCAATTCAACAATGACAGCAGAATTTTAATGGAAATGTTTTCCATTTATTATGTATGTGAAATATCGCTTTTTTATTATATACAAATAAATTTGTTCATTATTTCTAGTGCCAAACATTTATTTCAACATTTTAGCATTTGAAGTGCTTTATCCGTTAAAGGGTTAAAGAAGGCTGTTGATTTGAGGGAGTCTAAACGGTTGCACTATTTTTCTGTAAGTTCGAAAGCACGTCGTGACTATTCTGGTTTCATTTGAAAGCACGAGTTTACTGGACTTATAATGTCACATGTTTGTCACAAGATTTAACCTATTGTTGTTTGAAAATAAGCGTCATCTTGTTTACAAACTTTATCTTGACTTTTAACACAGTATTAAGCATTATTAAGCAATAAGCATGTTTTTTAAAAACAAAGTGCCATTCCTAAAATATTAGAAACTTAAGAAAAATCTTGCGAAAGTTTGCAAAATGTTAACTTGAAGTGTGTGTATAAGTGTTTAGTTCAAATCTTGCAAGTCAATTTTAAACCACTTTTAATGATCCGATTGAGCTGAAACTTTGAATACACGCGTGTACTTTAATGACAATACAATTATATAATATAAATGAATAATAATATAAATAATAATATAATATAACTAATAATATTAATGATATAAATAATTAAATAAACCAAATATTTATCACTGTTTAAGTATTTTAGTAGTGATACATTCGAAAACCCAACAAAACCTAATTAAACTCCAACGCAATAATTTTGTCCACCTAGTCCTAGATCGTCAAAACACCCCACTGTGCGACGCCGCAAAGCTTGAACTTCAGAAATCAAAGGAAAAATTTATTTTATTGATTAAAGGATATCAAGCAAAGGACATGTAAAATCGCGATGAGACCGGACTGTTCTATCATTCGTTGCCAACAAAGTCCCTTGCATAAAAAAAAAAAGAAAAAGAAAAAAAATCTCCAAAGAGCGTGTCACTGTTTTGCTATGTGCGAATTTGGAGGACAGTTTAGAAAAGTTCGCGATGTTTCAAGAATATGAACATTGATAAACTACCCATGATTTGGATGTCGTCAAAAAAAAATCCTTCATGTCGACCCTGTTAATGGAAGAGTGGCTGACAGAATTCAAAAACAGAATTCTGTTGCAGTAATATTGTCCGTGAGTGATAAATTGTCTGTGAGTGACAATTGCTAAGAAAATGAGAACAATAATTGCTGAAAGGACGTTTTCTGATGTCATATGCGCTTTTAAATGTAACTAATTTGTTGCATAATACTTAGTGTGTACAAATTATATAGATCCTATACAGGGCAGCAAAAAAAAAAAAAAAATTATAGTACATTTCCTTCTATTGACGAACATTGCTGAAGGAAGATTTTCAACTGTGTTATACATTGCCTAACTGATATAAATTTTAGCATACTATGTAGTATATAAACAAATCTTTAGAACATATACAGGGCTGCACAAAAGATTTCAAATACTTTTATGACTATAAATGGAAATTGCTGAAATTGGATTTTCAAATGTGTTATGTGTTTTCGAAATTGTTTACTTATCGTGATTGAAATTTCTTGTACATTTTAATTTGCTTATATTTTATATTTGTTTACTCTAGTATTATTATTCATTCATTATTGTTCATTTAGTACTTACTTTTATCCAATATTATTATCTACTTCAGTTTGTATTTATTATTTTCTCAACTTTAATAATTATCTTGTAAGGCTTTGCCGCATAGTAAACAAACCTGCTGGGCGGGGCTAGTTGAGCTTAAGCCGAAAGGTAGGGCTCCCCGCCCAGTTTGACCTTGACCTTGTTTACTTATTCTTCATTTATAAGGACACACAAAGTATTTCGGAAATGGTGCTGCGTCCGAAGGGATATTAGGGATAATTACTGGAATCGCCTTTTCAGTTATGGTATGCGTTTTAAAGTTTAATTAAATTTTTGCATACTATGCGGTGTGTATGAATTCTATAGATCCTGTATACAGGGCTACACAAGAGAATTCGCAAGGATTGATCTGCATGTGCGTGAATTTCTTAAAAGTGTTTCTAAATTGAATTTTGGATTTCCAAGGTGAACTATGTTTAGTATTCTAAAGGAGATTTGTAGAATATGAAGAAACTCATATACAGAGCCACGCAAAGAACTGGATACATGGCCATCTATTGATGATAATTTATGTGATTTCAGTAGTTTTTAAGCGTGATTTTGCCTGAATTAAATTTTATCTTAATACGTGGCGTGTATAAAAATCTTCATATAATACACAGAGATGTACAAAAGAATTCAAGTACGCTTCCGTCTATTCGTAGAAATTGCTCAAGGTGGACTTTCAACTGTTTTATGCGCTTTTTAACTAAACAAAATTTTAGCACACTATGTAGAATACATACAAATCTATAGATCATATACAGGGATGAACAAAAAAATGGGTGTACCTTTACAGCTGTGTGCAGTAATTCCTGAAATCTGGTTTTCAAATTTGTTATGCGTTTTCTGAAATGTTTACTTAGGTGTCATACACTTATTTGAATGTGTTGGAAAATGCTACATAATCTTTGCTTAACGCATGATTTATCGTTCTTGTTATCTCTTAACTATTATTACACATGAGATGGGATAGGGTTATAATTAACCTGAAAAGTGACACGATTCTCCGAGAAAAATTTCTTTTGTTTTTCTTTTTTTATTGTAATATGTGAAAGAAATAATCTCTTCAAATCCTTTTTCCTACTTGACCTCTTTATTTTTATATCGGAGATTTGAATCTCCAATCTTTCCTCGAAAAGAGGATTTTTTTTTTCTCCGCATCCTTAAATGGGATGAAAATTTATTTTTAGTTTCGGATCTCTTGCACCTTATATGAAACCGGACTGCGGTGACAGATTGCACGTTAAGGGTGTAATCTTTTCAAAAAGAAAAAGAAAAAAAATAGTCAGTGGGTTTTGCGAGCAAGGATTAGCTTTTGCTGTAATTTTGATATCGAAGTGTTTTTACGATATAGCAGCTTAGAATAATTACATCGTTATTGGTTGATATTGTAAAAAATTTCTTTAATAAAATTTCTTTGGTAATTGCTGAAGATGATTCCCTTCAGTTTTTTAACTATCTGGTAAATCAGTAAACATAAATCGAAAAGTTTTTTTAGCAAATAAATTACATTCCATGCATAGAAATAGGTATGGGAATCGATTAAAAGTTTTAACTGAGTAAATCGAAGTTTCTTAATCGATTAATCTTCCAATGTATCGGATTTTTAATCGGTTTCTATTTTGTTTTACATAGTTTTATTTTTTATTTAATAAATTAAACTTTCGCCAAAAAAGAAAGGTACTTTTTTTTTCTGGTAGTAAATGCAAAAATATTTTAATGCTCCCGACGCGATATGTGTTTCAGTTATATATTTTACAGATATACGTATAATACGTCGGTATGAAATACGAATACTTTAAAC
The DNA here is from genome assembly GCA_963931845.1 of Maratus michaelseni. Taxonomy (NCBI): domain Eukaryota; kingdom Metazoa; phylum Arthropoda; class Arachnida; order Araneae; family Salticidae; genus Maratus; species Maratus michaelseni. The sequence continues at coordinate 421,178,022 of OZ007591.1, read as the reverse complement.
GTATCCGGATACGTATAAGCGTATATCGGTTAAACGTATAATTCAAGTATATGCATGTTTCAAGTATACGTATATCTTTTTTCACGCAATGATCGAAATCCATTTATACGTTTATGCGTTTAACAGCTTGTGTAAGTTCCGTATATACGTTGTACCGTACATGCTGTTTCATATAATACGTATAACCGCCTTGGCCGTATCATACGTACCCAAAATCTGTACCCCATATAATAAGTATTATACGTATACTTGTATAAACATTTAAGTTCCGCTGGGGGAGGGGGGGGATTACATTTCTAGACCATTAATATGCATAAAATTCTAAATCTCTCCCAATCCATCCCTGGGTCACCCCCATAATTCAAGACTGCCTGATTATACTAAGCATTATAAAAACAATGATTTTATTTTATTTTATACATTTTCTATTGAATTTACCTTTAAATATGAGGTTGTTTGATTGTACAGTATTTAGTGCAATTGCCTCTTGATTCTTGTCACATAATTATTCAAAAATATGTTTAAAATCTTCATTAATATTACATAAAATTAGCTTAAAAATTAAAATTAGGAGACTTACTATTCAACTTCTTTTACGTCACTGTCAAAGATCTCCTAATTAAGGGAACAATTAAAATTGCCCACTCCCAGAACAAAGATAAACTAGATAATTCGTTGTTATCAGTCCCCCACCTTTTCTCCATAAATAAATTGCATTGCTAATTGTTTGAAAAGTTTTTTATTTATTTTATTTATTTATTTATTTATTTTACATTGTTTGATACAAGCTCTAAAATATTTTTAGTTGGAATATTTAAGGAAAGTGATTTTGTAGACAGAATTACATTTTAAATTTTTACTATAGTTTGTTAATAAAACTATTCAGATGTGCCAATTCCAAAACTTTTTTCTATCTCATACATGTTAATACTTCAAAAAGCGTAATGCAGCGTAGCAACGCAAACTGTTATATGATTTATACGAAAACCTAATCAACTTATGACAAGGTCTAACAGAATATGAAGTTTGATTGAATTCCGCGCATTAGTTCTGGAGAGATACTATCGCTTTAATCGTGTCAATCCTGAAAACTGCAGCATAGCAGCGCCACCTGTTGGGCGATTTACAATAAAACCTAAGCAGCAACAAGTTATGTCAACTTCTAACGGAATCTGAAGTCTGATGAAAATTCGTGCATCAGTTTTTGAGATACAGCTGTTGCGGAAATCGTAAAAAATGCAGCCTAACAGCGACACCTGTTGGGCGATTTACAATAAAACCTAAGCAGCAACAAGTTATGTCAACTTCTAACGGAATCTGAAGTCTGATGAAAATTCGTGCATCAGTTTTTGAGATACAGCTATTGCGGAAATCGTAAAAAATGCAGCCTAACAGCGACACCTGTTGGGCGATATACACCAAAACCTAATCAGCTCCAATTTATAACAAGGTCTAACAGAATCTAAAGTTTTATTAAATTTCGTGCATCAATTATTGAGATAGAGGGCCCACAAAATTTTTGTCACGTGCAGACTCGCACACACAGAGAGACAGACAGACTCACAGACAAACATTTTCTAAAAACAGTAAAATCGTGTTCAGAATCTTCTAAAACGTATAAATACGTCAAAAACAGTAAGTCGAAAATTTTCACAAATCCAATACTTCCAATTATTGTAAAGACAGAAGAAAGTAAACAGTATTAATTGAATTTTGGAATATTTTAATTGAATTAATCGAATTGATTAACTCGATTACAGAAAAATTATCGTGACTGACTAAGCATTGGTTAATAAATCGGCACAGGCCAACATATTTTTTTTCAGATACTATATGGCATAGTACAAAGTAAAATATCAATAAAAGAAAAACGTAAAAAAATTTAAAAAAATCAGTCGTTATATACTTTGACCTCGCGTGCACCTGTTGAACGAAACTCGGTGTAAATGTGCCAGAAGTTACAAACTGATATCTGAAAAGAAAGAAAAAATCGGTGCATTATCGTGTAAACTTTCAGACAAACGTGTCTAGTTGTACGTAGAGGAAAGGTGTAAATGTGCAAAGGCTCGTGACACCGAATCTCATTGTTTTCTGATTGGCTTGTCACGACTCAGCTGAGGTTAATTCGAGTTAAAGAAAGAAAACTTGTGTATTTTAGTTCCTAATGTCTGTTAGTTAAAGACTGTTAGTTTGTAAACCTATTTTCAAGGGTTAAGGTTGTAAGGAGTGGGGAACTGTGAGAAATGTAACATGTTTAAATGAGGACCATTATTTGGTAACGGAATCACGGCTCAGGGCAAATTTGTAAAATTGTATAGGAATTACATGAAGTTAATTATTTCTTTCAAAGTTTGTTTTCTGCCAGCACAATTAGTATACACTAAGGAATCAAAATAAACAGTTACAACAATTAAAAAAAAATACATAACGATATTATTTGGAAATTTTTAAATGCTCGGTAGCGGAATTACATGAAATCCATTTCTTGTAATTCCTTCCAAGCATTTAAAAATTTCTAAATAATATTCTTATGTATATTTTAATTGTTGTAAGTGTTTATTTTGACTTTTCAGTGTGTACTAATTGTACTTGCAGAAAACAAAACTTGTAAAAAATAATTACCATATATACTTGTGTATAAGTCGAAGAATTTTAGAGAAAATTTGGGAGTTGAAAATGGGGGATCGACTTATATTCGAGTAAGTAAAAAGAAATTACTTAATTTTAATTACTTAATTTTTTTCAGCAGACTTAGTCGGAACGAGGCTTACGTTTTCTTTTTTTCTTTTTTCTTTTTCTTTTTTTTTTTTTACATACTTGAACCGGACCGGATCTGGACTTAAATTGTTTCCAGGATGTGTCGGGCAAGTAATTTGTTTTGTAAAATAATAGTGATAATGAACTTTTGTTCACGGAATCTTTGGAAAATAGTTTAAGTTTAATAATGTTCAAAGAAATATTTTCAAAAATCTTTTTTTACTGTACTAGGGGGCTCTGTACCCTGCTCGCTACGCTCATCAACCCCCCGTTCTGATTTCACAGAGTCTTAAAACCTGATAATGTATCTTGATTTAAAAAGATGATGCTGATGATATCACGAACGGCGACTTTCTTCTGTAATCAGGTTATAATGCTTTTTCATTTAACTGTTTATAATACTTTTTTATTTAATTCATCTTTTTTATTTTTAATATTCATGTGTAAACACAATTTTTATGATGTAATTTTCTTTATTTCTTGCTTTCAACACGGATCATTTAATTATTATTTTAAACTTTCATTATTGTTTTTAATAGTCTCGCGCACATACATTTTTTATTTCAGATAAAACATAATCCTTTGCGCTTATTTAGAAATTGGCAACAACATAAAAAATGACTTTTTCAATTAAAGATTTTTTACTCGATTTTTAAGGATTTTTTTAGTTGTTATTGTCCGACCATGATAATTTTTTGAATTTCTGAAAGCTTGTTTCTTACTGAAAGCTTTATTACTGAAAGCTTGTTATGATTATATTTCGCGTCTGGTGGTATGATTTTCAAATCCGTAGGATGGCTAGAAAAAAAGTAATCGCTCCTCAAAAAAGTCCCTAGTAAAAAAGCGATGAGAATAACCCGGAATATCTACGCAGATTTTCATTGGTCCATTTCCAAACCATTACTTTTTTTATATATAGAAGAACATCTTCAAAATTTTTAACGATCTTTTTTCTTTTATTACAAACTACGTTAATTATTTTTAACGATCTTTTTTATTTTATTATAAACTACGTTAATTATTTTTAACGATCTTTTTTTCTTTTATTATAAACTACGTTATTTTTTTTAATGAGTCTTTATTTGAATCTAATGTAGTCTATAAGAGTCTAAGTGATCATTAATGTTGCTATTCTGTATTATACAGCTTGTGGAGATATAGTCGGAAAGATACTGCAAAATTTTTCGCATAAATATGTATTCAGTGTTCTTTAGAAGGATCTTAATTGTGTGTTAAGAAAAATCAGATTTTTAATTGTAAAAATTGAGTCGGGTGGAGCCTGATTTCATTGATTTTTACACGGACCGGGCTGAACCATCAACTGTAAAAAATATAAATGCACTCTGCGCCCGCCGGGTAGCTTTTAGTTTTTACATCAGTCCGGGTCAAGATAACTTTCATTTGGGCAGGGTGCACTTTACATTTCGGCCCGTGAGGACCTCTATCTCTACTCAAACGGATGTCTAGGAATCTTTATATATATATATATATATATGTATGTATGTATGCAGGGAACTATAATATTATAATAAGTGATATAAGGTAAAGCTAGGAGAGTCTGATAAAATTCAACAAAATAATAAAAAAAATATCTAAATATTAATTTTTTCTAAGCTATCGATGAATAATTTTGACTTCATTTGTTTGTTATGCAATTCCATTGCTATTTTGTTGTTATTCTGTAGTTTAATAGAACAGTTGTTATAAAACCAAGAAAGCTATTTTGCGCAATCTGTCCTTACAGGATTGGTGTGATTGCGCACATGGGTAGGAGAGTTTGTTATTAATAATTACTACAATTAAATTGTTAACAATAATATTTACACTTAAATGATGTTGTTGTAATGTATTTGTGAATAAATGTTATTGTATTAAGTGTGAATATTTCAACCTAATGATTGAAGAATCAGGAAAAGGAAAAAAATTTAAGAACATTTAAAAATTTTTAATTAAAGAAAAAAAAATCAAAGAATCAGAAAAAAAAACAAGCCCAAGTAAGATTACAAAATAACATTAAAATACTTGATATCATGTTTAACTTAAATGTAGTCCATTTTCATTTCCACAGTTTTCAAATTTTTTTTAGACCGAAGTTGTCGTCGTCTACAATCGATGCACTTATTGTTGTAAGTGGTGCAGCTTTCGTGCAACCACTTGCCACAAGTAATACATTGAATCCAATTACTGGTCGATGTTGTCTCCTGGTACTGTTCCAAACATTCAGTGCACTTATCCTCATTGCTCAGTATTTTTTAGCAAATTAATTTATTGCCAAATTCAGTTTTCAAAAATTATTTCAAAACTGATTCATTCATATGTTTTACATGTGATTTGCAATTTATGCAAATTTACCAATAAGCTGCGTAATTTCTCCTAGCATGGAAACTAATGAGAACAATGCGCCATCTCTCCTAAGTAGCAGATGCGCAAACTCTATAATTTCGGTAGGAGAGATTGCGTGACCTTTTATTTAAACATGGCCGCTTCTAAAACGAACCGGCGGTGTTCGCACCGTTAATCTAGGTTAGTAGCTTATGAGAAATCGTTTAAGTTTAAAATATTTTGTAATACTGACATTATATAGAAATTCTGACGAATAGTTATAAACATTCTAGCACTTACTTTGGGAAAACAAAACAAAATAGCAATGCTTTATCCTTGACGCTCGAAACAATTAACGCGCACATGTAAGTAGACACTCCACTATTGCTGTTGTACAACTACCTGGAGTCGCTGCGCGCGTACTTTACTCCCCCCCCCCCCCCGAACCTCTTTTCGCGCAATCTCTCCTACCGCGTCATCTCTCCTAGCTTTACCTTATGAAAATAAAGAAAAAAGCATTCCAAGTTATTTTGCAGTTACAAGTGTTCGATCTGCGAACCTTTCGTATGACGATAAACATCTAATATATAATCTAAATCGTTCCACACATTTTGAAGTTTTACACTGTCAACGGTTCTTAATGCAGAACTGATGCGTCGTTCTTTATGTTCTTTGGGTGTTTTCGGCAATGGTGGTTCATAAACAAGATCATGGATGTAATCCTACAAAAATAAATGCCATGGCATAAGATCCGGGGATCTTGGTGGCCATGCGAATAAGGATAAATCATTGTTATCTGCACGTCCAATTCAGCGTTGAGCAATGGCCAAAAAAAAAAAAAAACTTGGAATGTTTTCTTTATTTTCATATAACACATATTACACTATGTTTTGAAAATATAAATTTTTAAAATCCGACCATTAATTTATGTTAACCCTGTATATATATATATATATATTGCAATCAGATGGAATTTGGACGACATGCACGTTAAATCATCTATTTTTTTAAATAGTACACCGTGTTCTGACTAAGTTCTACAGGCTGAATGCTCTAATCCCAGCTGCTGCATTCTCTTTATTCTGGGAGGAAATCTTTATTTTACTAAAGCTTTCTTTGTCTTTCAAGATCGGCAATTGCACGTCAACGCACTTCTAACTCCTACTTGTGCAGCGCTTATCTTTCTCTTTTTCAACGGACTCTTCTTCATTTGCATGGGCACAGTTTCTTCAAGTCACACTCAACAAGTTTTACAGTGTTGTCTCTATCGACCCATTTTTGTACACTTTTAACACTCTTCACCGTAGTTGAAAAATGGTTATGACTTCGATCCGTCTGTCAGTGTGTCGGCCTGTTGTGCTCCAATTCTCATAAATATGCTTAGATTGCCATGTAATTGATATACAGGATGTCCACAAATGAAATATACAACTTCAATATTCCGTTAAAGAAAATGTAATTAAAACAATTTAGCATTTTACATATTAGGAGATGGGCAAGATATTAAAGTTTGTAATTGTAATGGTAGATAGCGCTGAGTGTCTCATGCGATGAGAAATAAAATTAAGTACGGAAAGTAGCAGAAATGGCTACGTTACAGAAAAAAAGCAGCTTGTGTTTTTTGTTTTGCAGAATGTAAATCTTTAACAACTGTTCTCGTAAATTCCGAACACAGTACAAGAAAATGGCACCTGCAAGAAAAAACATCGATCAGTGTGAAAAAAAAAAAAATAACGCCATGGCCATCCCGTTCTCCTGATATCACAACTTGCGATTTTTTTATTTGGGGGTTCATTAAGAATTTTGCGTATGAGACAAAGGTAAGCGAAGTCTTTCTTTTGGTTACACCGCATATTTTGAACCGTACGTGGTTTCAATTGCACTATCGTCTTGATGTCCGACGAGCAACTAAAGAAGCACATGTCGAGATCTACTAACGTCTTTAAAAAAATGCATATGTATTTTTTGTTTCAGCATTAAATGTAAGTCCTTATTTCTTGTATTTTTGTTTTAAAATAATGCTGAAGCTGTATATTTCATTTGTGGACTTCCTGTATGTTATTGGGGTTTAATATGGCATGTTCGCTATTGAAAATGAAGTGTGTGGTTCGTTTACAGGACCACTCAAAAGAATTACTTCTTTTGTAATATTTATATTTGCTGACGCACATGCGCATGCGCACAACACTTAGAGCAAACACATTCTTTTCTAATCCAACGAAGTTGCCTCAAGAGCTGTTGGGGAATAAGTTCTTCAAAATTTGTGTGACATCTGTAGAGTAGTTTCTGCTAGGTTATAAATGGAGTTCTATCTATTCGATTGCACTTCAAGTTCATTGAAGTTTTAGCTTTGATAAATGATTGAAATCTTGAAGGAAAGAATAATCATTATGTCCAAATAAAGTTGTTTTTGCTGTCAAGACAGACATCATGAAGTTAGATCAATAATATAGCATTGCAAAAGAAAAGATAGCAGTGCCAGAAAAGGACTCGAACGAGGCAAGTAAGCGAATGCCCTGACTAACATAATCTCGACAAGGATGGTCAGTTGTGTGCTTCACTGCAATGTATCAAGCCAAAAATGAAAACCATATACTATATTATAAACCAAAGAGATGACTCGTTTAATACAAATTTTGAATTGCAATCCAGCCAAACAATTGATTAATTGGCGTAACTGAAATGACAACATATGTATTAAGATGCCACGGTTGAGTGCTGGGAAATTTGAATTTAGTAGCAAAAAGAAAACAGCTGTGAATGCAATGGCGCCTTTGACCTAAACAAAGTACATACTTATGGTTGAAATAATTAAATGAGTACTATGTGAACATTAATAAGCGTTTAGATTACTGTGAGGGAGTCAAGGCAAATGACCAAAGGCTTTCCGTTTTATTTATTCGTTAACGACCAGGAAAATATGCATTGCACTTCAGGAATTGCACTTCAGTTTCAGGATAGGAAAATCGATTTTGTTTTCTTTTATTAACGGTTGAAAGAGCTGATGAAAATGCTATTTATTAATCACAAAACATAAAAAAGAAATTCATCTATTTCTAAAGAAAGGGAAGAGAGAAATTTTTTTTCTATTAGGTAAATCATATTCAATGATTGGAATATCATAGTTGAGGTTTATTTCAACAGAGCGAAAAATGTCCGGGCCTGATTAATCGAACCTGAGAATCTTGGCTTGCCATGTCAATGCTCTTCCGACCGAGCTACCCCAACGATATTTTGGCTGGCATAATTCACTCTTATTTGTTGTATGGCTGAGAGCTGCAGCTCTAGTCCGTGTGCAGCGCTAATCTGCGTGTAATCCGTGTGTATCATAAAGAAATTTCACCAAATTGTCCAGTATACCAACAAAAAACACTTAATAAATTTTATAACTACTATAATAATGAATTTTATATCAACAAGCCTAATTTCCACCAAAGTCGAATATCTACAAACCTACATAACCATACAAGTTGAAATTTTTCCAACTCAGTAGAAAAATGTTCTTCCAGAAGTTTTGGCTTAAATTACCATTGCTCTTCCATTTGAGCTATCTGGAACGGCAACCGGCCGACGAAATTCACTCAGACAACCGGTTGTTGTTCCACCGGTTGTGGTAGCTAAAACTTCTACAAAACCTTACTTTTATAGAAGATTCGATAATGCTCATCGATATCAACGTTATTTTCAGCAAACTGAATAGATTGGAAAACCTTCCTCTAACTGATCAGTACGGTTATCTGAATAACAAATTATGTCTCATATCCTTGATCCCTCACCAAGTCAAAATAACCTATAGAAAACGATCTTCAATTTTTTTAGTGATATTGTATATCTGTCGTTTTATATTTGGTTATACAAATGTATCAGTATATTTTCTTTCAACATAAAGCTAAATTTCAGTAGATTTAAAATGAACACAATGAATTTTATAGACTGTTTAAATTACTGTATATTTTAGTCTTAATTCTTAATGTTCTTATTAGATGACTTATTTTCTGTTTATATAAATAATCCAAAACGAAATCATGTTTTTTTTTTTTTTTTAATTATAGTCATATGAAATTGTAAATCCTGTCTCTAAACCAAAATATTAAAACGAATTTCATCTTCCACCATCTCTGATGTGCTTCGCCCGAGTTGGATAGAATACTTAACTCTGCATATAAATACCTAAATTAGATTAATTTTGACACAATTATTCAATTTGGTAAAGAAATCATATGAGATGTAATCTTCCCTACTGGACGAAAAAGTCCGGACCAGGATTCGAACCCGCGATCCCTTGGCTGATTCTGCCAATGCTCTATCAACTGAGCCTTATGATCATTAAGGTTAACTGGGTGAAATAGTTCAACCATATTCGTCCGGGATTGCTCAGTTGGTAGAGCATTGGCAGCTTCAGCTAAGGGATCGCGGGTTCGAATCCTGGTCCGGACTTTTTCGTCCAGTTGGGAAGATTACATCTCATATAAAGACCTACGTCTATCGGTTAGGCACCTGAAAAGGTGTTGTTTGTTATCTGGCATTTTCCGCTTCAACCCTCCTATAATTGCGCCACTGGTCCCAAATCCTCTTAAGACCCGAAGTTAAAATAATAGTACATATACTTATTCTTTGCAAACAAAACAAACAAAATGACATATAGATGACAAAAAAAATATTTTTTTGAAATCTATTGTTTTAGGGGGCTTGTAATTTAGGTCCACAAATATGAACAAAATTACTAGCCCCCCCCCCCCAAAAAAAAAAAAAAAAAAAAAAACTTTTCAACTATCAAAATAACCTAAAATTACACAATAAAAAAAATAACAGCTTTAAATAAGTGAATAATCTGCAAATTCTTAATTTTTTTAATTATAAAGTTTTTAAGTTAAAGAATTGTGAAAATTACCTACTTTCTTGGATGCACTGTTTCGAAAGCATTTTGCAAATTCAGGTTAAAATAACATTTATTTTATAAGGAAACCGACATCGGTGCTGCCATTTATTGGTTTCATATTAAAGCAAAAGCATTCAACTTTATAGAAGTGAAGTTAAAATATAAAAATATCAATCATTTTAGTTTTTATGAGCAAAAGAATCTAGGTACCCATTTGGGTACCCAGGACTCAAGAGGTTAAAACGTGGAGAAAAGAAAGACTACCCTACATTCCCTTGTATAAGCCAAGTATGTGACTTTTCAATGAAAATTTGTCCAAAATCAGAAACCCGTATATAAGCCGATATTAGAAAAAAAAGGTGATGTAAAGATGCTTGTTTGGGATTCGTTTAAAACGCACCGCACAGAAAAAGTAAAACAATTTTCCTGTGAGATGCAATCTTCGGTAACTAATAATCCCAGGTGGGTTTACTTCTATTCTGAAATCACTGAATTTTTGTCTAAATAAGCCATTTAAAGACAGGCTCCGTTCAAAATGAACTGAATGGATGTTATATGAGGATGTAGCTGTGATAAATGGCGATAATTTAAAAAATAAAGTTATCACATCGTCACCATCGCTGAATACGTGAAACACCACAAGAAACCATCGTCCGATCTTTCAAAAATGTTGCATCAGTAATGCGATGGATGAAACTTAAGATGATCCCATTTTTGAAGAAGATGACGACGACGATGATGATAAAGTAGACTCTGACGACATTCATCCTGATATTCTATGTAATGAAAGGAAGGGATCTTAAGGAGTTGTTTGTAAATTCAGATAATGACTTAGATAATGAATGATGATTGGTGAATTTTTTCACTAAAAGAATAAGATAATAAAAATATTGGAAATTTATAATTTTTAATGTTATTTATATTTAATTCTCTTTTTCATTTTAGAACATTAATTTTGGAAATTTACTATGATTCGTGTATACGCCGATACCTCCCAACCTCACTTCGGAGCCAAGAAAAATTCCAAAATTTCTCGGCTTATATACGGAAATTCCCAGGCATTTGTCCAAAGACATAATATCGTTTTTTTTTTTGTTGTTGTTGTAGTTCTTGTTCTTATTTGTTTCTTTGTGCATTTGACTAAACAAACTTGACAAAAATAAATAAATATTGCTCCAAAAATTACCTATAGGCTGCAAAAAAATATATCTGTAACTAAGTCTCCTATCTCGCACTTTCTGCTACTGTGTGTATTTGTTTATTTGTGAAATGTCTACGTATATGAGGGTGTAAGCTATTAAAGAAAAAAAAAGAAAAGTGCCCAGTTAAACTGATGGCATTGAGCCTGCTGGCTATTCACACTAATTGTACATTATAGTCTTATTTCATAGAATTTGATATAAGCCCCTCTCAAAATAAAGAAATCCACAATATATTAAGAGGGAATTATCCCCCCCCCCTTATGATTAATCAATGAAACCACAAAACTAATGAGGTAAGCTCCTTATTATAATGAACCTATATACAAAATTTGAAGCAAATCGGATAATTCTCCATAAAAAACCCATTTACCTAAATTAAGGGGGGTTAGCCCCCGTTCTCCCCTTTATACTTAATCAATGAACTCTCAAAACTAATCAGGGAAGTGCCTTATCACAATGAACCTATAAACAAAATTTGAAGCAAAACGGTTATTTCTATCAAGAGTTATCGCGTTACGTACATACATACGTACATACATATGTACATACAGAACCAGTGGGCACATTAGCTCTCAGGCTTTGATAGCCTCGCCTGTGAGCTAAAAAGAGGAGCAAAAGACATATCACATTTATATATATAGTATAATATATAAAACAATTAAGTAACTCTTTGTGGCATCAGTGTGGCGCCTTTTATTATTTCCGGATATAAAATGATAAAGACTTTATCAACGATCTCAATATGCCTCGACTTATCCTATTCATCGTAGGAGGTATTTTTTTCTTTTTTTCATCCATTCCCAAGTAAACAAAACGTGATCTCGCAATTCCATAGAGAGCTAGCAAGCAGAAACCACTTTCGGAAACCCACCACTCGAATGTCGCCTCTTGCCCAAAGGTTAGCCCCGAGTCCTGTTTTGGAATGCAGGAGGTGTTCAGCAAGGTCGACTGGTTCGCCCCCACGCTTGGCCCACACGCTCTCGCTCAAACCCACGTGATGCCATCCTTTTTAACCGAACTTCTCTCATTTGCTACATTACGCATGCATTTCATTGTGAACGAACCGAAGAAACAAAAAAGTTTAAAAAAAAGGAAAGGTCAACGCGTGAATCTGTTGGTCAAGTGTGCCTATGCTGACGTCCGTCCGGTTTGCTGCACGATAGGTCGTTTCAGCATTATATCTTGTTGTAGATTCGGTTCGTAGAGAAAACATTTGTAACAGCAAAATATATTTATACACAGAGCGTCCCGTAACACTGAAGATAAAATTTAAAAAATAAAAAATAAAAAATAAAAATGAATCAAATAATATTGGTACAGAATACATTTAAAAAATATATCTTCCCTGAGATCTGAGATGGTACTAGAACACTGGACATGCGCTGTAGTGCTGAGCTATATTGACTGTTCAATTAAAACGTCTGAGGTCCATAACATAATATACCCACACTGTAATAAAAGAAAAAATGTTTCTTAATCTAGGACACTATAATGTGTCCCACAAACAAAACTATACGACAACCTCATCCGAGTTATCCTTGATTCCAAAAAGTCTTTTTTTTTATCTTTAGAAACCGCAAAAACCAATAAAGTTTCGAAATTTAAAGAAACATTTATAGTGTATTAATGAGTTTTCTCAATCAGGAATAATGGATCTCTTTCGGATGCTATGAATTGTCAATGAAACATTTTCAGCTGCGGAATTGAATCTATGCATGCAAGTGTAACAAAATAATGTTAATTTTAATGCTGTTCCTTTATCATGTTTGTCTGTATAAAACATGTTTGTTGAACATGAAAATGTTTACTTGAGAATGGATAGCATCCAGAAATCGTATACTTCCAAGCTCAGAAAACGGATTAATACACTCTAGAAAATACTCAGAAAGTATCCGAAAATCAGTGACAGCGAAAGAAACTCTGTTTTTCCATAAATATTTCTTTAAATTTCGAAAATTTATTGGTTTCTGAGGTCTATAAACATAAAGTACGCTGTCGGATTCCACTTCTCCGTCCACACGACTTCGAAATATAATCCGGTCTTTTGATATGCTGCCACCACCGATATGAATACGTGATATCGGACACGATACGTGATGTATATTCAAGAAAAACCTAACTCTTTCAATTATACTTAAACTAACCCTTTATTAACAATATTTACACTTAAACTCGGATGTAAATTATCCGGTTTAATATTAAATCAAAATAATTACAGAAAAACTATACTCTGTGTACCGTTAGGCTACGTTCATTCACTCAGAACCGAGATTTATATTAATCTCACACACGCTATATTTCTTCCTTTCGAGAGATCTCGTTCCACACACGTGCCCAGAGCTGCTCTCTGAACAACCAACCTACACGCTCCAGTCCTGCGTTCGAACTAACTTCCTCTCTGGTCATTCTCCAGAGCACCTTTCTGTCTACGGGGCTCCTGGTCTGTTTCCAAGGGTCCTAAATAATGGGTGCAATCTCTTTCTTATCTATGGAAGACCACATCACAAAGGACATACTTCTTCCATTGTATTCAACTCGCTACCCTCCGGATTAAGATTCCAGTACTGAAAAGCCTCACAGTACACAAAAGATACACACACAATAAGATAATAATAAGATAATAATCACCATAGTTCCATAACAATAGTTTTTAAGCCTATAGGTGCCAGGGACCTGACAAACGCTTTCCGGAATCGTGGGTCACGCGGAAGACATTATTGTATATTTTCATTCATTATATTATACTTTCGTAAAATACGAAACATTTGTCTTTTTTTTTTTTTTCTTTTTTTTCTCCACAGTGGAGAGTAAAATGTGTAACAGCAAAATATATTTGTACAAAAAGCGTTCCGTAAGGGGGGGGGGGGGGGGAATCATACAATGTTGGTACAACATAAGGCACAGCGCGTGCTCTCGAATGCTGAGCTATGCTGATTGTTGAATTAAAACGTCTGGGAGTCCATAACAAAATCTACCCAAAAGCAACTAGTTTGAAAGATAAAATAATTTTACAAAATTTTGCAGCAATTCGAATACGGTTTAAAATATTGTGGTGGATCGAATCAACATTGGGTGCTGCAGTAGCTGCAACCATAAAATATTGTGGTGGATCGAATCAACATTGGGTGCTGCAGTAGCTGCAACCATAAAATATTGTGGTGGGTCGTTCCAACGTTTCGACCTCCGATTGAACCATAGCTCTAAATTTTGGAACAACACTTTAAAAGTTGGCTCAACCTACCACAAAAATTTTAACTGTATAGTTGAGTATAGTTATGTGTTTAATTATGTTCCAAAGGAGCTGGTGAATAAAAATGTTATATTTTAACAAAAATTGTTTACAGTTACAAAGCAGATACTGTTTAAAATAAACACCGTGGGTTCTTCACGGAAAATAAAACTTGAGTCATAAAATATAAGCCCTAGCAAGTTTTTTTTTCAAGATGCTCGTAATGTGCCCTTATCCAAAAATAAGCCCTATCTAAAGATAAACCCCATTTCAGCTAGTCGGATGTACCAATCCCAAAACTTTCTTCTATCACATACATGTTAATATTTCAAAAACCGCTATTTTTTTTAATTATGCATTTTAGAACTCAAAACTGCACCATAGCAGCACCACCTCTTATATGATTTACACGAAAATCTAATCAGCACCAACTTATATGTCAAAGTCTAACTGAATCTAAAGTTTTATTAAATTCCGTGCATTAATTCTTGAGATAGAGCTATCGTGAAAAATATAGCATAGCAGCGCCACCTGTTAGGCGATTTACGCCAAAAAGAATCACATTCTAAAAACGACATTTTCAAAACGGAGCAAAAAATACTCCAATCTGAGTAGGTCACATAATCAAAATGGCTCCGAATCAAAATGACTCAAGTTTGAAACATGTATAGACTCATGTCTGAAAACATGCACACACTTAAAAATAAAATATCATGTGCTCCTATTTGAGTATGTCCGTGTGTCAAAAATGAGTATGAACCGACTTCTGTGTCGTCTATGTGCTCAATTTTGAGTATTTCCATGTTTCAAAAATGAGTATAAACTGACATCCATGTGCTCAATTTTGAGTATTTCCATGTTTCAGTATTCTGAGTATTTCTGGTATTTCAGAACAGAAAGCATTGGAAACAAAAAGTTTCATAACAAAATGAAAACATCGATTTACTCAGATTTGAAAGTGTTATTTTTCTCAGTGCAGCACCAATCTATATCAAGGTCTAACTGAAACTAAAGTTTTATTAAATTCCGTGCATTAGTTCTTGAAATAAAGCGCACATAAAATTTTTGTCACATACAGACAGAGAGACAGAGATACTCACAGACAGCCATTGTCTGAAAACAATCCACTTGTGTTCAAAACCTTCTGAAACATAGAAAACCGGTTGTCGAAATTTTTCCCTAATCCAACACTTTCTTCTTGAAAAGATAGAAGAAAGTAATGTACCCCATTTTAAAAATGAGTCTTAAAACAGTTTCTTAAATAGTCAATATGCAAGAATTCATCTTATATTAATAAAACCTGGGATGGCGCGCGCGCACACCGCTTTTTGTTACACGGAAGCGCGCGCCGGGTCTTTCAGTCTCGAGACATATTTTCTGCACACTACATGCAGTATTTTTTTTTTTTTTTTTGTCTAAATATTGAGCGTTGGCGTTTGCATATTCGACCCCTTTTATTTCACTTAGTAATTCGATATTTTCTGAATCGATATGAATCGGGAAATTCCCAAAAGCCGATCATCACGTGAATCTGATTCACTTTCAGATTTCTTCATCAACTGTTTCTTAACCTTCTTCGATAAGTGATTCCTCATCCGTTCACACTTCCATTAACAAGCTTCGTAATCATTTCACTTTATCTTTACAATTCAGATAACAATGCATTTTTTTCAAATTATGCATTCGATTCTAAATAAAGACAAGAGCAGGCGCATCGGGTCTCATAGACAAAACAATTTGATTTTATTTGATAATAACTGGAATAAACTCAGGAAACGCCTACACTGTAAAGAAGGGTAAGATTTTTCTTAATCTAGGAAAAATTTATATAATTTAAATTTTATATAATTAATAATAATTATTATTATATAATTAATATGATTTAAATTTTATCTAGGAAAAATTAATATCACCACGAACTCAAAATAGACAATAACATCTTGCAAATTACTAACGATTCCAAAAATCGTTCCTTTATCATCATAGAAACCGTAGAAACTAATATATTTTCATGATTTAAAGAAACATTTATAAAAATAAAGTTTATTTTTCTGCCACAAATTTTCGGAAATGTTTTCGAGCAGTTTTTATAGTGTGTTAATCAGTTTCCTGAACCCGGAATATATATTTTTCGGATACTATCTCGAGTAAACTTTTTAATGTTCAACAAACATGTTCTACAGACAAACATGATAAACTAACAGCATTAAAATTAATATTATTGCGACACAGCTGAAAATGTTTCAGTGAGCGTTTATAACATTCTAAAAATCGATATTCCAGTTTGAGAAAACTTATTAATACACTCCAAAAATTACTAGGAAATGTTTCCGAAAATCACAGCAGCAAAAGAAACTTTGTTTTTTTTTTATAAATGCTTCTTTAAATCTGGAAAATATATGGGTTTCTGAGGTCTCTATTGATAAGGAATGCTTTTCGGAACCATGGGTAACTGGAAAAAGGTTATTGTATATTTTCGTTCGTGGTTATATTATAATTTTCGTATATTAAGCAACCTTTAACTTTTTTTTTTCAACATTATACAGTTTGCAATGGATTTCATAATTTCTGCACAGAACCTAGAAAAAAAACTATTCGATATACACAGTATATACTTTCCACTTGATACGTATACCGTACGTGCAAAATGAGTTTGCTTACTCCGTTACTCCAAACTTTTAGATACCACTAATTAGGTTCGTAGCACCTATAGTGTCCGTCTATCCGTCCGTCTGTCCACATATAAGAACGCAAAAACTACCCAACCGAAGGGTTTGAAATTTAATCTATACGAGTATAATCGTTTCAGAATTTTGTCGAGTTATTTCAAAGTTCATGAAAATCGAATCAAAATTTAAAAAGATATTCCTAAAAATATTTATTAAGTCATTTGAATTCTTTATAAATCGGTACTTCCTTGTTAATTGCACCTTCCGAGGATTTCTCGTCAAGCGACCGAGATGTATCGCCAAGTTATCTGACATGTATGACGTTATAGTCATATAAGAAGTATATAACATTTTATAACCTTACTTCATTCTATTAATTCCTATCATACGTAATTAATTCAGTGATATCCCATGATGGGTATGATTCTAGGTTGCCATGGTAATGACGTCCAAATTAAGATGGAGTTCTATTATTTCTGTGTTACTAAATTTAAAAACCGAATTTGTAGACTAAAATTGTTTAATGATAGCCATCCTATAATCTGACGCCAGTTTTTCGCATAGATTTTTCCGGAGTCTAAATAAGGATTTCGAGTTCTGAAATTTTCAAAGCTAGGCTTCATTTTCCCATTGGAATTTTCAGTCAATGTTAACAAAACTTAAAATGTACTAATTTTATCACGGAAATTAATCCTATCATAATAATAGACGATTTAATTCATTTCAGTGAAACTAGTTACAGTACGAACGCACCTCATTTGTCGCGTTTGACATACAATTTCCAACTTGTTTTTAACTGTAATCTTCACTTTATTTAATGACCAAACATTTCGTATAAATAAGGAGGATATTTTTGTTTAAAAAAGTGGTGTTTTGCTCATCTTTTTTTAGTTTATTATGTCACAAGAAGGAAAAAGAAATTGTTATAAATAGTTTATGGAAAATCTATTTCAAATTATAGTTGAAACATGTCCATAATCACAAAAATTACTAAAACACACAGCTTGCAAAGCTCGTCATTGTTAAAACATAAACACATAGGTAATAAAAATATTACACTGCTATTGCAGACCTTCAATAAATTATAAGTACCCACAATAATATCCGAAATGGTTTCGCTATTCCAATTATTCTATCCATTGGTATATCGGCCTTTTAGAACTCGAACAAAAGGAATTAAAAATAAATTTTTATAGATTTTTACAAATTTTCAAAAATTTTCAAAAATATTTACAGTGTACAATTTACAATGCATTTCATGATTTCTGCTCAGAACCTAGCACAAAATTATTCACTATATACAGTAGTGTAAAAAGAGTTTGCTTACCCCGTTACTCAAAACTTTTGGATACCACTAATTTTTAATTGTAATCTTTGCTTTATTTAATGTCAGAAAATTTTCGATTAAATATGGAGAATGTTTTAGTTCGAAAAAGTAGCGTTTTGCAACAATTTATTAAAAAATGATTTTAAAATATAGTTGAGACGTTTTCATAATCATAAAAATTTCTAAAACACATAGCGTGAAAAGCTCGTGATTATTAAAGCATAGGTAATAAAAATATTAGCCTGTTTTTTTTATTACCCTTTTAGAAATATTACCCTTCAATAAATTATAAGTACCCACAGCATATCCAAAAAGGCTTCTCTATTTTAACTTTTCCATTCATTAGTACCTGTTAGAACTCGAACAAAAGCAGTTAAGACCGTTTATCGGAAACTGACAATAAAAATATATTAATACTAAATAAATCGAGATGAAATCGTCGTAAATCGACGGGGGGGGGGGGGGGGGGGGAAGTACTTAAAACTGAAAAGCTTTTATCTATAGAAGGTGTAAGTAGTAAATTTAAATGTAAGATTTTATTTTTTGTTATCTATCTACACTATAAAAGATAAACATGTCCGTCCGTAACGCTGGCGTCCTTTTGACGGTGGCAACAGCAGACGGTTAAATTTAACTTTTACTGCAATTTTTTAAACTTCTAAATACCGCACATTTTCAATTGCTACACCGTCGAATAGGAAAAAAAACAAGAACGAAAAATCATGCGTCAAGCATAGATTATGTAACACTTTCCAACGCCTCCAAAATAATTTTACAAATCATTACCGTTTAATAAGCTGAAAGATAACATCTAAGTAAACAATATGGAAAACGCATAACCTATTTAAAAACGTAATTTCAGGAATTTCCAACATATACAATATTCAGAAAAATATCCGAATACTTTTATTCAGACCTGTATAGGATCTATAGATTTGTATATATACTACATAGGATGCTAAATTTTAGTTTAGTTAGGAAACGCGTAGCACAGTTTAAAATTCTCCTTCTGGAGTTTCTGTCCATAAACGGAAATGTGTTCCACGAACTTTTGTTCTGCCCTGTATAGGATCTACAGAATTTATACGCGCCAAGTAATAGACAAAAAGTGAGTTAAATTTAAAATCGCGTTCAGCAACTTAACCCTTTCCGGCACAGACAAATTCTGTTCTTAAAATGCGAAATTACTGACTGACACCGGAATTTACAAACAACTTTTTTAGAAAATAAGAACTTCGTATTTTAACCTTTCATTGTAAAAGTAAAATTTTACTAAAATATTCTTGGTGCCGAATGCAAGTTTGGAATTAAAATTAGGTGTCCCCGGAGTGTTACCACTGTGCCGGAAAGGGTTAAAACGCACTTCCTGGAATTATTGTTAACAGACAGTAGAAAATTCTTTTGTGTGTCCCTGTAAGTGAACGATGACTGCTATACTCACACTATTCTGTAGTAAGCCTCTTGTAATGCACTTTAGTGATATATATAAATTTCAATGCGTTTAAAATAGTGAAACATTATTTAATTAAACCGCAAACGATTTTTCTCCATAGACATCATGTAACGGGATTCTTTTGACTGTCCCTGTAAAGCAACTATAAGTGCTATGCACACCCTATTCCATATTAAGCTTCTTGTAATGCACCTTAGTGATATATATCCATTACAATGTGTTTGAAATTGTGTAACATCATTAAAAAAACCGCAAATGATTTTTTCCCCATAGACCGTAATGTAACGGGATTCTTTTGAGTGTACCTGTAAAAAAACTATCAGTGCTACACACTTCAGTTGAAATAGGGAACATGCTATAGATAACGACAATAACATATAAAAATTGAAGGGCAATCCGAGCCTATTTACGGGAGTTAGAGCACGGAAAGACGGCAGACGGCCAGACGGCAGACGGCAGACAAACCGAAGTCATAAACACTTTTCAACTATGTTGGAAAGTGTTAAAAAGATGTCCTTTCAAATTCAATTTGTTTGAAACTAGTATCGCAATTTACTCACTTTTTATTTTATTTTTTTTAATTTTCAAGCATGATTTTTTTTGTTTTTTTCAAATCTGTGTATATCGTATTATAAAAGATAAATCTGTTAAATGGCTCTGCATTTGTTTCCAGAGAAACGAAATTAAAACATTCATCAATCAATAAATAAAACAAGAAAATATAAATAAAATACAAATCTAAGACATGTAATCGACCTACGCGCTTAAACTACTGAAATGGTCAGAATAAAAAATGCTGGTTGTAAATAGCTCTGGCTCTTCTTGGAACCTTAAACGAGATCTGCAATGCTTCCAGGACTGATGTGAAACACATAATGAGAAACTAGTCAACTTATTAGTAGTTATTTGCAATTACTTTTTTAGCTTGTCGGTGAAACAATCGATTGTAGAAAATATCGATAGTAGAATTTGGGCATCGATAGTTATCGTTATCGATAGTATTTTATACGATGGCGATTGTTATTGATTGTTGAATTTTCGAGAATCGCCCATCACTAGTAAATAGTAATCTTCGGTTAATAGATTTCTTCGGTTGTTAACTTCTGGCATGTGGCTAATACGAAAGTGTCACTTTGTAATAAATTTTAAAACTCTATTTCAATACATATAAAAATATTCAAAAATATTTTCATATGTGTTGTTAGTGGACAATCTAAAAAAATACATTAAATGTTGTAGAGTTAGCAATTTTTTTTTAATGGTTTTCACCTATATTTTGTAGCCTAAGAAGCCCGGGTTTATCCCCTTGTGTTCATAAATTACGACCATCTCTGGAAACAAAGTAAATCACGAGACTTTGTGCCATTCCTTTCCGAAATTGGCACTGGTACATAAAAAATCTCGCGTTATCCGATTAAAATATATATTGCAATCACGATTCATACAATGTCTTCCAAACTAAGCAATTATTTCCTTTTTCCTCTTTACTGAATTTCGAAAAAGGAAAAAGAAAATCGTATGTCAGGTGCATTGTTATTTGTTCTTCCCACGGTATGGTGATCCTCTCAAAGTTGCACTTCAATTGACCGGAGAACGAAGGCGTACTTAATCATGTCTAATAAATGTTTTTTTACGGAAGATTGGACATGTTCAGCATCCACTTATCAACCCACACACTACGGAACGTATTACGATCTAGGATGCATTTATTTAAATAAAACAAATGATTGTTTTTAACAAATACGGAACTAATTCCCATAACTTCTTTTTCTTTAAACCACTTTTTAGTCCGTACATAAACTATACATTTCGAACTCTGACTATTAAACCGTTATCCATAATTGATATTTGCATTGAAAATATAGATACAGTGAAACCCCTCTTAAAGACCACCCCTATTAAGCGACCATCCCTCATAAAGACCACTTTTTCATTCCACGGATTTTATATCCCATAGATTTAATGCAAAACTCGCCCCCCTATTAAGCGGCCATGTCAACCCCTATTAACGACCAGCATCCGTGCATCATTTTTCGTTTGTATTCCTATTTTTTCGTAGAAATTTCGGCAATACCTAAGATAAGGTGAATTTGTCACAAACAAAGATGAAAAACACAATTATAAAACTAAATTTCCTAAAATCTCAAACAAAGACATTTTAAAAGAAGCGGAAAAAATAACTTTACGTTTCAATTATTATTGTGCTGACGGTGAAAAAAATTCAAAATATAGTTTATAATTCAGGACAGGAGTTTCAAAACTCATCTTGTTAGAAAAAAAAATATCGTGTTTTCTTATTGGTAAATTTGCACCGAAAAACAGAACAATTTAAAAAAAAAACTAGTTTTATCCTGTATTTCTTGCATTGTAAAACCTTAGTTTACAATGAAAACCAATAGATGCAATAACAGGTTTTTCGCGATTTTCTAAAACTTCATTTTCTTTATAAGACGAGTTTTGTAATCCACATCCTTAATTTAAAGGAGGGCTTATTAATCACGTTTTGAAGACTCAATTTAAAAAATCTAAACATACAAACATTGACGATTTTGTAAATAAAAATGTACACATACAATTATTTTATTCAAAATCTCACATTTCGCTTTGAAATTTGACCACTCCCTATTAAGTGACCACCCCTCTTAACGACCACTTTCACATGCAACCGACACTGGTCGCTTTAGAGAGGTTTCACTGTACACCGGGGGCGCCAAATTTCCGAAAAACTTTAAAAAATCATTAAAAAGAAACAACTGGTGCTAAAATATTGCGGTTTGCAGGATTCGCATTAGAGTGAGATCGGATTGTCTTTTAATAACAAAAAAAGCTAGTTAAAAAATTTACCGATAGATGGCGCTGAAGACACTATCTATACTATGAAGCAGATGTATGCAAATTAAGCTTATAGTAAAAGACCCATTTCAGCGAAGCGTCTGACATGCTTTAGTATCCCAGCACATCAAACAGGCCCTTCAGTCGTTTTGCTATGCAGAATTTTCGCAATGCGCCCGTTGCTCATTCCCAGTTCTTGTAAAAGAGTTTAACCGGCAGCGCTTGATCTCGTAATGGTAGCATACTGCTGGCATCCAGTGAAGAATCTGAGTGCATTGAGGGGTTTTACTGATAGCCTGATTTGCATAAATTCGCTTCATATTATGCATGCAGCGCCCTCTATCGGTAATTTTAGAAAACCAAAATTTTTTTGTTATTAAAGAAAATCCGATCTCCCTTTAATCCCATTCCTGTTAACGACAATTTTTTAGCATCATTTGTTCCTTTTTAATGATTTTTTAAAGTTTGAACGAACTTTTGGCGCACTGGGTATGTGTACGGGTATATATCCGTATGTATATCCGTGTATATATATATATAGGTATATATACCCGGTACGTATATGTCACCCGGGAAGGTAAAGGTAATAAAAGACAGGGATAGTAAGAAAGGGGGGGGAACCCCACACTAAATATATTATTTTAAAAAAATGTACTTAAATATAGTTTTTACTTTTAAATTACATTACTATCTAACCAAAGTAGCCGTTGGGGGCCACCGTAATACTTACCCATCATGGATAGGCATACTATAAAATAGGAAAATAAAACATGTGTGAACTTTTTATAAAATGCATTGCAATTCGAATGAAATCCTGGCTTGATGACGTCCTAAACTTTAAATGCTGTATTGCCGAATTGCGTAAGAGAAACATCCTTATGACTCCAAAAATGATAATCATATAAACTAACAGTTTACCGTGTCAGATGAAGCGTCTCATTTCCAATTGAAATATATCTTTGAATTGCAATTGGAATGAAATACAGGGTCACGGAAAATCGAAGAGTGTGGGAAATAGGATTACCAATATCTCTGCCACTCATGATCCGATCGACTTCATTCTTTATGCAAAATTGTCTTTTATATTCACTCCTTAAAATAAACAAATTCGAAAATTTTTATATACCTTTTATCAGAACGACTCTTTCGAGAGTCCGAAAAAAATAGTTCCGGATCATCGAGGTGACTGAAATTCAATAGGCTTCTTCTCATTATGACACACTAAGTACATACCCAATTTCAAGTCTCCTTCTCAATTTGTTCGGGAGATAGAGCGTTTACAGACACACACACAGACAGACGGACGGCATATTTTTCTTTCCAAAAATATGTTTTTCGAAATCTCCAGTGTCTGAAACGTGTCAATCCATCAAAGAAATTGTTTTGATTTTCAAAACGATTACAAGACTTACCCTAACCTACGTATGATAGGTAAGTAAAAGGAAAAAGAAAAATTAGGAGTGTATATAAATCATGATATGATTTATATGTGTGTACTGTATTTTGTGGTATATGCCGCACCGTTTTCTCCTTCAAAATTTACTTTAAAAATCGAGCTGCAAGTAATACACGGATATAGTAAACTCTGCTTAAAAATCTATCCATAGACATAAAATAGTTTCCTGCATCGGTGGAGTAACACGATTTTATCCGAGCCGGTCGCGGTTCGGTTCGGTCGGGTTGACGCTATTTTTTTTTCAATTCGGGTTCATTATTCAAATTTTGGGTTTAATTTCTTAAGTTGACATCTGATATTGACGTAAAATGTTTTCAAAAAATGCCCTCTTATATTTCAAGTGTTTTTAAAAGACAACATTTTTATAAAATTTTATCTTTGTGAAAAAATTTATAATTTGTTAATTTAATTTAATTTAATTTAATTTAAAACTGTTAGAGAACCTTCGGTAGCATAATAAATTTTCTATCTTTATAAATTGTTATACCAGTCTTCATATTTTAATTTATATTTTCGTCTTTTGATAATGGTAAAAAAGATTAGTTCAGCTTACCTGAAATTTGCCTTTTGCGCTGAGAGTAATCCACAGTATTATACCGATATTTATCCTTTCGATTCATTGACGTTTTGTAATAAGAAACAGTATTAGTAGAAAATAATAAATTTGCGTGAAGTAAGTAGATATCCATTTTTTCTTTGAATATAATATTATTATTGAAATTCTTGGCTTTATATATACATTTATATCGCGTTTGGAGTCTGCATAAAAGTGCTCCAATTTTACATTAAATTTGAGATATTTACATCATATTTATATGGAGGTCTTTACTGTTCGGTTACTTTTTAGATACTGGGAGATTGTTATTGAGTTCACACGCGCGGTATCAGATTGAAGAGTGAAAGAGGGAGTCTGCAATATTTCTTAGTTGATAAGTTTCGACATAAGGTGCATCTGGTTTTATTCACTTTGGTTCGCAGCTGCGGTTATCACTTGAAGTACTTATAGTTAATTGGGGTCTGGTTTTTAACATGTTCTAAGTGTTCTTTCGATCGTTCACAACACTTGGAGATTATTAACGGCATAAAAAGGTTTCTCCGTCAAAAACAAAATATGTTGTTTTCTTCAGCTTTTTATTATTATTATTATTATATATATATATATATTGTATTATTATTATTATTAGCTATTTTCTGTTAAAGATTACGATTATTTCACTAATGGGAAAGCAAAAATTAAAAATAAGATTGTACATACCCATGTTTCAAACAAATATAATTTATGCTGTTAGACAACTAGTTCATAATTTATAATTCCAGAAAACTTTAAATTATCATATACATTATTTCTATTGTCAACGTCCCTTTTCCTAAGCAAATATAAAACGCAGAACGATAAATAAGATATCCTATGAAAGAATTTTAAAGAGGCTTCTGACATAGTACACTCACAATTTCGTTAAAACATTTTTTTTTAAATTAAAAATTGCAGTTCATTAAAAATTAAATCAGCATTTTTTCATACATAAGGTTTTTCAAAAATCAGTGTTGCCACAAAAAATAAAATACTGCATTACATCGTGCTCAACAATGATTAAAAATAAATAAATAAATAAATAAATACTAGTACAAGAAAGAAAAACAAAAATCAAATTCAAATGCTCAATTTATTTTTCTTTATCCCATGTTTTTTTATTATTATTATCCCCCCCCCCCCCCCCCCCGAAACAGATGATGTCATGCACATATTTTTCTTCTAAAAGATATTAGATATGGGTACAGTGCCTAGAAGTAAGTCTAATTCTAGGCACTGTAATATGGGTAAAAAAATATTAGATTGCACCAGGGAGATAGAAAGAAGGAGAACAAAGATAATGTTTCTACTTATGGAACTAAAAGCGGTACCTAGTATGGCGGCGTTTCTGGTCTTTTGGGCCTTTAGGAAGTGTAGCGCCCTCTATCTCTTTACCATGCTCGAAACCAAAATGAAGGAAGAGCAGACGACAATTTGTCATGTTTGACAGGTCACATGACCGGCCTTTGGGAGCACCAGCGCCACAAACTGGGTACTAATTCCCGGTCCATGTTGTGATCTTGAAAGCCTATCTTCACTGTTCTCCTTCTTATTTCTATCTCCATGGATTGCACAATTGCAGTGCGAAATCTTCGCAAACTGGTTTTATATTGCATTGTACTTCTCATTGAAAGCAGTAAAAATGACCATATTTTGCTGGTGCTGACATCTATTGTCAACACTATTAGCCAGAAGGAATTTTAGTGCTGCTATCTAGTGGTAAAATTTGAAAGATGAAACGGTATGGCAATTACGGTAAAAACCCATACTTATCAAAGAAAATAAATTAATTAGTACAAAGAGAGCTAGTGATTTATCTAGGCTTTGTCTCCAGATTTGGCTTCGTTAGTGAACTTTTTATGGTTGTTTTTTTAATTAACACTTTCGTGACTGGCACCTTAATTATAGTACTTTTTTATAGTTAATATTATTCTGACCTTTACAATTACTATTGCCATTGTTTGCATGAAGTAATGATAATTTATACTTACATTTATTATTGTCATTTCATTTCTGTTCCAGCATTTAGCATAAAAAAAATACTTTAGGCTTCAAACACCGCTGTTGAGACTATTATTTTAAACTTTTGATTCATTCTTTCAAAATTAAAAAATCCCTGACGGCTCGGCCTACAGGCACAGGTAGATTTCAAAGACGCAGACCATGGGGCGCCGTTTTATTGAGGATTGCAGAAGAAATGATCTCTTTGCAATGATGCGGCAGTTGGGACCGCTCACTTCGAAATCGGACAAAGTTACGAATTTATTTTTTTTTCTAAAACCCCTATCCCCTCCCCCCTCCCCACTTGAGACCATATTTAATGATATCAAAAATCTGTCATACATAAATTTGCGGGCCTTTTCCTAGATGTAACAATAACTTTAAACGGATTCGATACTTATCATATAATTAAGAAGTTATGGGTTTTTTTTCTGTTTTTACAAAAAGCCTCCCCCCCCCCCCCTTGGTTTGATTTTGCTCATTAACGAACTTGACCGAGATTTTATGCCCTTGATTTTATGTATCAGTTTGGAAGAGATTTGTGCAGAATTATGGGACTATTAATCGTGTCCATAAAAAGTAATATAGGTAAATAGATAGATAAGTAGGTTAGGTAGATAGATATAGATAGATAGATAGGAAGATAGATAGATAGATAGATAGATAGATAAAGTTTTGAGCTGGGGGTGGATTCGGGTTCTGGGAGTTATGATCGGCGTAGATCTGCAAACATTTTCCAGAAATTCCAACACAGGGGAGAATGTAATAGGTAGTATTTCTAACGAAATCTACTTAAAATGGGCTCTACTTGGCCGAATATATTTAAAACACAAACCAGTTTTTTTCGTCTTCTGTCCTGAGCTTTTTACTAAACCAATTTTTATAAGTATTTTTTTTAAACTGGAAGCTTTTTATTTGTAGCTGTTTTATTTATTTATTATATATATATACACACACTTTTTTTTAAAGATTTTAATGAAATTTCCTCAAAAGGGTGGTAATCGAGTTACTACCATTGTTCTAGAAAAGGTACAATAATGGGAATTACTATGGTTTTACTGGTGTCATTTTCTGATTACAAATAAAAACTAGTCGTTGGAGGGCCACCATAATACTTACTCATCATGGATAGGCATAATATAAAATATGAAACTAAAACATGTGTAAACTATTTATAAAATGCATTGCCATCCAAATAAAATCGTGGCTGGATGACGTCCTAAACTTTAAAGGCTCTATTACTGAATTGCGTAAACTAATGCGTTATAACTCCAACAATGATAATCCTATGAACGAACAGTTTATTTACTGCGTCGGATGAAGCGTCTCATTTCCAGAAAAATATATATTCGATTTGAAATTGGAATGAAATACAGCGGTATGAGAAATCGAAGAGTGTAGAAAATGTGATATAAAATATCTCGGCAACTCATGACCCGATCGACTTCATTCTTTATGCAAAATGTATGTTTTTTTTTTTATTGTATTTTATATTCACTCCTTAAAAAAACAATTTTGAAAATTTTTATATGTCTTTTATCAGAACGACTATTTCGAGAGTCCGAAAATTATAGTTCCGGATCATCAAGGTGACTGAAATTCAATAGGTTTCTTCTCATTATTACATACTAAGTACATACCCAATTTCAAGTCTCTATCTCTGTTCGGGAAATAGAAATTTTCCAGACATACATAGAGACAGACAGACGGACGGCGATTTTTTTTTCTAATAATATGTTTTTCGGAATCTCCAGTGTCTGAAACGTGTAAATCCGTCAAAAAAATTTTCGATTTTTAAAACAATTACAAGACTTACCCTATACTACATATGGTGGTGAGCAGGGCTTAACAAATACGGTCGCCAGGTCGCCACTGGCGACTAGATTTTTCTGTCTGGCGACCAGATGTTTCTATCCGGGTTAAAAGATTTTTAATTTGGTTTTTTATTTATTTTATTTATGTATATTTCTTTTTTACAAAAATTGACCTAAGAAATGAACCCTCCATACACATACACCCTTACTTGTCTGCGGAAGCCAGTGATTTTTCCCTTCTATCGTCCATTTAATAGAAGAGACAAATTTGAAAGGCATTTATTTCCCATTTCATGCATAGAAAACGTCATTATTTTCCCTTATAGCATGCTACGTGATTGCAATGTGGAAAGAGTGGGGGGGAGAGGGAGGTTTCAATAAAAATGTAAGAAATCAAGATAATCTAGCCTCTCTGACGGCATCTAAAATTGGATACAATGCTACAAAATGCTCAAGGTATTTTTTTGTTTCAAATTAAAATTTTTGTATTTCAGAATTAAAACTGATCACGTTCATTTTAAAGAATAATAACAACTAAATTAAGTGATTATAAGTAATTCATTTGAAGTAAATCTATAAAATTTAATTAAAATTTGAAGAATAACTAATTTTAATAAAATTAAATATGTATTTTTTAAATATTTCTCCCTCGTGTAAAATGCATGGCTTTTTTATTATCTGCACACCCCACACATTGCACAATACGTAGGCGCCACCCTGGTTTGTAGACAGTTGTCTAGTCTATATAACGTAAAAGATTAAAGGTACAGCGTGTTTGTAGAGACTGGCTGCTTTAAAAAAGGAAAAATAATAATTTAACAAATATTAAGCATATTTTTTTTTGTAACAATTTATTTTGCTAATGAAATCTTTTGCGATGCTTCGCTCCATGGAGCCCTAAAATCTTTTTGCATTTAAATCTTATGGAAAGTAAAAAACAAAAAAATATATTCTTTCTTGTTTTTTTAAGTCATTTGGAATTTATAAAAGTGATAATAAGGAACAAAATGGTGGCAAACAATCAAAACCAAATGAACCAGAACAAATCATTCATTGCACTTCAGAAGGGTAAGTTATTTATTATTATTATTATTATTATTTTCTTTATCCTCTAATTTTTATCATAGATTGTCTGATTCAAATAAACCGTCCTCCTCCACCCAGCCGGCTAATTTCAATTACGTAATTTGAATTTTGAGTTATTTTGCAAACTTAATTAGTTTTGATATTTCTCATATATGGATTTATTTTACAAGCACGTAAATTTTTTTATTATTCGAGCCGGTTTATGTATATAAAAAAGCCTATTTTTTTACAATTATAGTTGCTTACAATTTCTATCAAGAGCAGCATCTGTTACTCATCTTAATTACAATCTTAACTTAAAATTCTCATAAAATGTTTCATTATAGATGTTGTAAAGCTCCAAAATACTAAGAAATAAACTTAGAAATTATATTAAAGCAAAAATCATTTGTAACTTTTATTTCAAATTTGTCAAAAATAAGTTCATCAAATGTACATTTTAAAATAACAAGATCAGAATTATTTTGACTGATTTCGACCGGAAAAAAATTGTTTTCCTGTTTCAATATTTCATTAATGCTTCCCTCATCAGATATAGATTTTGGAGTACTCAACTATCCAGACATTTGAAGCATTCGACAATCAGCATTTCCCGAACCAGCCGGTTAATTCAGCCTTTTTTCAGAGATATATAATTTTGTTAAGTTGCATTAGAAAACTTAGTTTATATGTGTTAAATGTTAGTGTGCTCTTAGTTTATATGTTTGTATAATTATGTACTGTTCTGAACTATGTAACTAATAATTCTAACCTCTGCTTGTTATTCTTTTTTTGAAATCCTTTTTAGTTCATAGAAAACTTTTGTGTTTTTTGAAAAACAATGGCGTGGGGGTAAATA
This sequence comes from Maratus michaelseni, assembly GCA_963931845.1. Classification (NCBI taxonomy): domain Eukaryota; kingdom Metazoa; phylum Arthropoda; class Arachnida; order Araneae; family Salticidae; genus Maratus; species Maratus michaelseni. Next base: position 421,147,586 of record OZ007591.1, on the reverse strand, counting down.
TTTTTTTACTGGCGACTAGAAATTTTTGCTGGCTACCAGATTTTGACAAATTTGTAAAGCCCTGGTGGTGAGTAATAACTTTTTTTTTATAGTTATTTGAACAGAAAACGACGTCACGTTTAAAAAAACACGCATTTTCACTCATAAATTCGTCCCATTTCAATATTTTTTTCATTCCACTGATACTGAATTTGAAATGCTAATCCCAGTGGGAATCGGAATGCTTCAGTATGTAAAGTTGACGTTGTATTTAAAAGAAAGCGAGCCTTTTCTTTGATAAAAGTATAAATATATCACTAGGAATGCGTCCAAAAGACATAAACTTCTGGACTTTTTTCTCCCCGATACTGAGATTAGTACCTCAAGTTAAGAGCGAGAATGTTCACGTCCAAAGTTATAGTTGGCAAACGTGACATCAAGTTTGAAAATACATTTATTAATAAACTGTTGCGCGTTAAAATATTTTTAAAATGGTGAATATGAATGTCAGAAATACGCGTATACATTTTGTGACGGTGAAAATGACGTTATGTTTCGATTTCAACGCATATATATATATATATATATATACAACTCTTTTAAATAACATTTATTACATCATATAAATATAAACAATTTATGTAATAATTTATTTTGTTTTAGTGTGCGATAAAATATAGCAAATAATACAATTAAAACATATAAGGACTATTATTAAGATGGTTGAACATTGTTTACACTTTATATAGTCATGGTGAATGTGCGTCTGCCGATCACCTGTATATTAAGTGATACTAATGATCAGTTATAAAAAGTCTATAAAATATGCATTGTATTAAAATAACTGTAAACATAACATATACAAAAACACAACTCATCAAAATTATGATATTTCATGATGCGCGCCATGTGGTCGTATTGGTATAAATGTAGACCTTGTGATGTTTACGGAATTTTTGATAATTATTGTGAGTAAGATATTTTATCTATTCTTTACAAGTTTTTTATTTCCAATTTTACTATTTCCAATTGTTTTCTGGTAATAATACAGTATACCTGGATGAATATACTGATCTTAGCATAAATGCCAGTATATTTATGAAATAATGTATTATTTTTAAAACACGTGTGGATACATCCAGGCTGATGATTATATCTACACGTGTTTTTTTCATATCCAATTCTAATTTAAATCTCTTGTTATCCTATTTTCCATTATATTAAGTTCATATTTCATTTCAAAATCAATTTGTATTCACTTGATATCAACTTCAAATTATTAACATTTTATGGTTTATTATATAATTTTTTTTCTCTCTCTCTTTTAAAAAAAAAAATATTTCATATTTTCAGTATTTTTGGCCAATTACCATTGAAGCAAATGCTATGGTAATATTATGATTGCACTTGTTAATTTATTAACTATGTGGTATTCTGTCTACACTTTATTACTAATTATCTCTTAGGAGATTTAATTAGAATGTTACAAGAACTTGATATGTTTTTTGAAATTCAAAGATATTATAATTATATATATATATATAGAGAGAGAGAGAGAGAGAGATTCCTATTAAATGTTTTCATATTCATTAATAATTTTACAATTAAATTCTAGCCCACTGCGGACAATATCATATTAGCATCTAATACATAGTTTATTTTCTTAAATGAGAATACATTGCATGTATTAATTTTAATTTTTTATTTTTTATTTTACCCTCTCCCCTTATATCATGTGTATTTAATTTTTAAGAAAGTTTGTAGACACATTAAATGTAATTAATTAATTTCAAAATTTAATTATTAATATTAATTCCTTAGCATCTTTATTATATACATTTATTATTATTATTATTAATTATAAATTAACTTAAGATGATGCAATGTTGTCACAGGAATATAAATGGTGATATGTCATCGCTAGGTACAAAAATTTATGTGATACATTAATCAATAATCATCATTTTCATTTATTTTATTATTATTTTTTAATACATCTTTTATTCATTATTCTAATATAATAAATTTATTAACATAATTTTGTTTAATTATCAATTATCTGTCTCAAGACAGTATTTGTTTTAAAACTTAATCCAATAATGTAATAAATTATTATTATTATTATTCTAATACAATAAATTTATTAACATAATTTTGTTTAATTATTAATTATCTGTCTTAAGACAGTATTTGTTTTAAAACTTAAACCAATAATGTAATTCATTTTTATATAATTGTATATATTTACCAATAGATGGCAGCACCTCATTGATTTATTCATTTGAATTTATGGTGGAGTTCAATTTTAAATTTTCTATATATTTATATTAGGTTTTATATATTGGAGTTTGTGCTTGGCTATGCATTACATGTTGTTCCTTGATCCATGGTCCATCATTTTTTTAATTACTTTTTTTTTGGCAACGTATGCTTAAAACTCCAATGCTTGTATTGTAAGTTGACTCAGGTTTGAATTTTGCTTTCAATGTGGTAATTTCATGTTTTTATTTATTTTTTCCTCTATCCTTTTTAATCTTGTTTTATTTTGAACTTAACTGCATTGAACTAACTTAATTTCATTGTGTGTTTCTCTACATTCTGGGTGTGGTTGTCCCAAATTCATATTCTTTAGATATTTTATGGCTAATATGAAGATGAAACCACACATATTATTTGTGGAAATTTAGCCATTTGGGACCTGAATATTCTGTCTAAATTCCACAAATTTCCATTATTCAATTTCTGCTTTTTTTTTTTTTTTTTTTTTTTTTTTTTTTTTTAATACTACTATGTTTTTGGTATTTATGTTCAGTTTATTGGGGGATCTGTTTTGTTGTCAATTAGTTTTTTTACTTTTATTCATAATTTCACAGTTTTTGTTGGTGGTTGTAACGTTCATTTAATGGTGTTATATATATATGACTGTATCAAACTGACGTAAATTTTCCTAATGTTTCATTCCGTAATACCAAAGATTAGAACCTCAATTGATAGCTTCATCATAATTACCTATTTTGATTGCATGTTACTGATCAACTGATCACTTTATTTTAAATAATGGGAAAAGTTGAAGTTAATGAAAATAATATTTTGATAACTTTAGTTTGAAATTATATTTGTTTTAAATTTAGAACACCCCATGTAAGAATGATTTTTCATTGTAATTATTTTGGTCGGTTTATTATAAATTCAATCTAAAAGTTTCTTTTAAAACATATTCTTTCGTCGAATTTCGACTAGCTCCACCTCATAATTTAATAGATTAGGAAAAGGTACTGGAAAATTCTAGTGTCCATTTATTTCTGTTATAGTAATATTGCAACATTTTTCAAACATCTTCAAAAATTCTTCCGTTGCCTATTGTCATATTAACAATACACAAAATATTCGGTTGTTCAAAAAGTTTTTTCCTTTTGAAAAAGTTGGTTCGTACCGGAAAATTATATCATTTAATTATTAGACATTAATTCCGATATCTAATGTTTAATAATTGACGGGCAGAATTTTCCGGTACAATTGATTTTCTCAAACGGAAGGCACATTCCGAACAACACAATAGTAAGTGAAATACTAGTTGAATTTCAGTAAGTGTTAATTTGTTTTGTCTTTTCAATAATTACTTTAAATTTGTTTTTAACTAAAAAACTAACTTTTCCACAAAATTGAACTAGTCGCATGCGATAATCCAAAAACTTTCTTCTATCTCATACATGTTAATACTTCAAAAAGTGTAATTGTTTTAATTATGCATTTTAGAAACCGAAAATGCAGCTTGGCAGCACCCCCTGTTATATGATTTACACGAAAACATAATCAGCATCAACTTACAGTGGTGGCCAAAAGTTTGGACATTTTTTGAAAGTTTCATGTTTTTCAACTTTGTGTGCTTGTAGAATATATTAATTTTCACTCAGATACAAACGTTTATATATCAAATTGATGGTGATTTAATGTAGAATTTAATAATAAAAACAGTATTACAATATCTGTATTACAGAAAAAGTTATGCTCATTTTAGTAGAACAAACAAACACAAATCGTTTTGAATAAGGACGTGTTTTGTAATAAAAGTGTACTAGCCAATCAAAAACACTGTTCTGAGGACCAATGAAATGTCTGTAACTATAGTTTAGGTTATTTGGATGGTAAAAGAGTTATTGTTGTGGAAATATTTTGCGGAATGATGCATACTTGTACAATTAGATAGAGTATTGCTGTTTTTGAATATTTAAAGTCCTTTTTTTAATTAAACTAATTTTAAACAATGTCATCAACAAGAACTAATTGGACATCTACAAAAAGAAACCAAATTGTCATATTGAGGGAAAATGGCCTCTCTTATGCTGAAATTGCAAGACAAGTTGGTGGTTCAGTGACTTGTCTGTTTACGTTATGAAAAAACGAAATCAGTGGAAAATAAGGCCAAATCAGGCCGAAAAAAATGCACAAGTGCTACTGCCGATAGAAAAATTAAACGGCTATGCCTTCAAGATAGAAAAATTTCATCAGATGCCATTAGATGTGAAATGAATGCAGCGGGTATTGCAGTAAGTTCAAGAACAATAAGAAGAAGGTTATCAGGATTTGGACTACAAGCTAGAATTCCAAGGAAGCCATTATTAAACGCGAAAAACGAGTTAAGTGGGCAAAAGAACACATTAAATGGTCAGAAAAGCAATGAAAGCAAGTAATCTGGAGCGATGAGAGTAAAATATCGCTCTTTGGTCGTGATGGTAGAAAATACGTGAGACGTAGAGTAGGAGAAGCACTTCATCCTGATTGCATTGAAGCAACTACAAAAAACCCAACAAATGTCATGATTTGGGCATGTATGTCTATGGAGATGGTGTGAGCCGAATTCAAGTGATTGATGGCATCCTGAATGCCAAAAAATACATCGAAACTGTCCTGGAACCAAAATTGATACATTCCATCAGGGATCTCTTTCCCAACAACGCACCATTTATTTTTCAGCAGGATTCAGCTCCATGCCACACAGCAAAAGTATGCAAAGCATGGTTTCAAAATAAAGGCATAGATATATTACCATGGCCATGAAACAGCCCTGATCTCAATCCAATTGAAAATTTGTGGCGACGTCTGAAAATTCTTGTACGAAAAAAACGTCCATCCAATGAAAGACAACTTATTGAAGCTATAATTGATTCTTGGCACCATGTGATTACGAAAGATGAACTCCAAACACTCGTTCACTCGATGAAAAGACGCTGTGAAGCTGTCTTAAAAAATAAGGGTTATCCTACTAAGTATTGATTGTGTAAGTATCACTTTAAAAAATGCAAATCTAAGATAGATCTTACTATTAGTTGCATAACTTTTTTTGTAATACAGATATTGTAATACTGTTTTTATTATTAAATTCTACATTAAATCACCTTCAATTTGATATATAAACGTTTGTATTTAAGTGAAAATTAATATATTCTACAAGCACACAAAGTTGAAAAACATGAAACTTTCAAAAAATGTCCACACTTTTGGCCACCACTGTATGTCAACATCTAACTGAATCTGAAGTTTGATGGAAATACATGGATTAGTTCTTGAGATAGGACTATTGTGGAAAACGTGAAAAATGTAGTATAGCAGCGTCACCTGTTGGGCGATTTACACTAAAAACCAATCAGCATCAATTTATATCAACGTCTAACTGAATTTGAAGTTTGATGAAAATCCGTGCATTAGTTCTTGAGATAGAGCTATCTTGAAAATCGTGAATAATGTAGCATAGCAGCGCCACCTGTTGAGCCGTTTAGATGAAGCAGCACCCATTTATATGAAGATCTAACTGAATCTAAAGTTTTGTTGAATTCCGTGCATTAGTTCTTGAGACAGAGCGCCCACAAAATTTTTATCTCATACAGACACACAGACAGACATGTTCTAAAAACTGTCAAATCAGGACATTCTAAACGTCGAAAACCGGAAGCGGAAAATTTTTATGAAACCAATATTTCCTTCTTCTAAAGATAGAATAAAGTAAAAACTAAGTGTTAATTAAACATACTTGCTGTATCATCTTTGAAAATATGTCACAAATAAACACATAGAACTGTTTTTAGTTTCACTATGACAGTTATGAGTTTAGTAATGAAACAATATATAAAAATAAAAACACACGGATGTTAATCAATGAATATTTATTTCTTAAAATCAATCAGAAATGTGATACAGGGTTTAATTTTCAGCTCGTCGATCTGTGTTTAAATTTAAAATTGGGTTGTTTCTGTTATTCAGAGGAGGTAGCAGGATGTCCACTTGGCAGGAAACTGCTTGAAGTACACCTTGTTGTCGAGATCGTAGACGAAGAATTCGCCGCTCGTGTTTTTCCAGTTGTAACTCACCCTGGTGACTGGTACCACACGAAGACAGTGCCGCTGGAAAAAATAATTAAATAAATAAATATTTTTATCGTTCAGGTATTTGTACATATAGAAGAAGGCCGGGCAAAGTGGTCACCCAATATAATGACGTCACCAGAGCGCTGGCATTGCGTGGTTTGTAGTCAAACTATTTCGTTTGGTGGCAGTGAGTAACCAGACAATCGTTAAGCAATGTGATTCTATGTTTTATAATTTTAGAACGGGTTTTCCAGTTTTTGAAGTTTGTGATCTAAGGTAAGTGACTTATATTACATACAATTAACAATAACCTGCTGTACTTGCATTTATTCATTGAATGTGCAAGGAAAGAGCATGTTTTCAGCGTCACATGGGTGGGTGAGGGATCGCTGACTGTTCATTAGTTTCCACTTTAGAACGTATTTTCTGTCATGACTCCCAAACGGGCATAAAGTGGTCAGAGTAGTGGCCGTTTGATTGGATCAAGTGATGAAGGCTGGATCAGATGCAATGTTTGTCACCTCTGGGCTGATGAGGCCTGTTCACTCCGCGAAGAAGATGACGTAGAGTTCATTTGCGAAAAAAGTAGTGTTTGATTCTAATTTATAATTTTTTATTTGGGTTTGTCAACAAACTCTTATTGGATTTTCATACCATTTTCAATCTCACATTATGTTTCATACGATTTGTTATGACAATAAAAATGTTCGAATCATTTAAATGGTGTTTTCAATCGTTTTACACCAAATTCTCACTTCCACTTTATTATTTCGTAAAACTTATAAATACACTTACACTTCTAAGTAGTCACTCTAGTTCTATGCAAATTGTCAGCTATGTATGTGTATTTTAAGGGGTAACAAAAAATCACAAAACCTTAGCGTGACCACTTTGCCCGGCCTCCCCCTATAAAAAACAATCGTTTCATAAACTATATGGCCAATTGTTTTCAAAATGCACATTTTTTCTTGCAAAGGTGTCTGTTCCATCAAATACTATAACTTCAACTTTAAATGTTCTCACCGCAATCAACTCGCAGAGTTCAGAGAAAGGTAGAGATGCACTAAAATGTCACAGACTTCAGAGAAAGGTAGAAATGCACTAAAACGTCAAAACGGCTTGCAATATGAAGCCAGTTATCGCTCAAATCACTCGGCCCAAACAGGACAAACACATGGAACAAGGGTTGAATTCATTGGAGAGGTTTTCACTGTTTGGGCCGACATCAGGGTTGCATTTTTAACCTCACGCCAAACCAATACATTTCATCTCTATTTTTATCTGAACTCTGCACAATCAACTAGAACGTCTACGATTTGAAATGTATTTCAACTTTCACTTCTAAAACGGGTTAGTCCGGAGTCTGTTTAGACGCATTTTTTCGCAATCCCAACAATGTTTTACTCACTGTTTACTGCATTTTCTATTTTAAATATGCGTAAATTATCGCAAAGTTATGTATTCGGAAATTAATATAATATTTTCTAAATAATTTGTTAATATATGTTTTGTTAAGTTCCCATGAGAAGACAACAAGTTCGAAATTGTGCGCTAAACGTAACATGGGAAGTGCGTTCGTTTTATAAACTAGTTTTACAATGTAAAAAAATCATCCCTATTATTTCAGTGAAATGAATTATATCATCTGCTATTGGCGGAATGAGCATGCCTTTTTCAGGGTTTCGTTCATCTCACGAAACCCTTTTCGTCCCGCTTCTCTGTCTATCCGTCACCGAGCCGGTTCTCAAAAATTGTATACCTTACAGACTTGAAATTTTGTGTACTTACAGCTAAATACCTACTGTCACGTTAAAAATCATAAACTTTTGAAAAAAATCGTATTATTTCAATATTAGAGAGATAAAAAACCAAAAATCTAAGTCTTTTCCTATTAAATTTAAACATTTTTCGTTATAGCAGTTGCCAACCATTAAAAATACACACTAAAATTCTTTCTGCAATAATTAATTTTCCATTGAAAGATTTTCACGTGAAAAATGAAAATGAAATAAAAAGTTTCACCCATTGAAAAAAATATTAATATGACTTGATATTGGTAATAAAAAGGAAATTTCGAAACATTTCTCAATAATACAAGGAGTATGAGTACAGAAAGCAGGTTAATAGGACATCATTGGAGAATTAAAAAGAAAATTAATCTGACGTCCTATTGGAAACTTAACGGACTTTTCCAAATGTTTGAGAATCATACAAAGAGAGTATCCATATGAATCATAGAGAAAGCGAGTAGATAGGACGTCAGCAAGTGATTATAACGTCCTATGAGTTTGAGGAACGTATTGGATCATGACAAAAAACCCGATTATGGAAATATTGTCATATTTAACATTTTCAAGGTCTCTATACAACATGTTTAATTCTGAAATTGATTTTTTTTATATCGCATTTAGTCTTAGTATATTATTAGACAGCACTGTAAAATTCACCCTGGAGATCTTGCTTTGCGAATGATTACGTCCATGGTTTAATATTTTTATGACTCATAATGAACGAATCTCCTGTGTTTATTGACTCTAATAGATTGAGATATTCGGCTGTTAACCTCATTTTCACTGAAAGTTATCTCAGAATCGATACATTTTTTAATGTAACTCATCTCTCAAGCAAATCATTTTTTTTTTTTTTTTTTTTTTGAACGATTTTTCTAAAAATGTCACTTTTATGCCATTTTATTCCAAACATGATTTTGAATAAAAATGGCCGCTTGGCCTATAGGAAAAGATGTAGTTAGCCCGCATTTGTTTACCTCAGTCACCTGACTTGGGCTTTTACTATATAGATTACGTATGATAGGATTTAATAGAATAAAGAAAACTTTTATGAATACATTTTTAAGTTTTGATTCGATTTTCATAAAATTTGAAATGACTCGACAACATTCTGCAACGATAATATAGATTAAATTTCAAACCATTCGGTTGGGTCGTTTTTCTATGTGGACAGACGGACGGACGGACCAGGCGAAGACTATAGGTGCTACGTATTTATATAATTACGAACGCACCTAAAAACGCATACGCCTTTGCATCCAAGAAAAAGTGTCACATTTTGAATATCTTCCGTAACAATGCTAATTTTCACTCAGTGTTGTGTGTCGGCATTGTTATACTCTTTCAATTTAATTTAGGTTTGTTTGTAATATGAATCATGTTTGTATTTTAGTAAACAAAATATTTTCCAAGGGTTGCGCGATTTTTCGATCTTCTGCTATCACCCCTTATAGTTCTGACCATCAGTTCTAATACGCTTTGTATGCAAAAGAGAAAAAAAAATGTGTCAGTTTAGCTTATTTGTTTAATAAAATTTACAACAAGACGGTTTACTGTGTTCGTCTACTTTACACTGTAGAATAATTCTTAGGTGGGCGATCTTAACAGTGCAAATCAGTTTTTAGTCCAATCAGTACATGTATATATTTCACAATGAAAATAGGATATCTATGGGCGGTTAAAAGAGTATAAGTCAAAGTGGAAGGTAACGAACTGTTTTAGCTAGCGATCATAAAAGTAAAAGAAAGAAATGTTCGCTGTTATATATATATACAGGGTGATTATAATTAAAGTCCCACTTTCAAAATGTTGTAAAAAAGGAACCACGCTCAGAGTGACCAAATTTCAAATTTGAACTGAATAGTCTGGAAGAAGAGGGAAACGCGTAAGAAAAAAAAAGTTCCAAAGTGTATCCATAGAGGACGCTGTAAGCGACCTAACGAAAGTGGATTCGGCTACAAGTGAGACTTTTAATCGAAATACGACGGCTTTGGCATGAGTGGCACAGTAAACCAACCTTACTGTTCAATGTGCATGAGTGTTACGATTGTTGGACGAAAAAAATGACTTCCCAATCAGTCAACTGTTGTGGTACTGTTAAAGGAAAGCCCATCCACCACGGCCAGGTCGTACCCCATTGAATGGGAAAAATCGGTTTTTAACTGTCCTTGGGCCAAAAACCGCATGAAAAGGACATATTGATTCGGTTATTAATGGCGCACGAGTGTCTTTTAATTTGCATAGTGTGCCGCTTACAGTGCCATCTATTAATACACTTTGGAACTTTTTTCTATCTTCTGCCATACCGTTTCCCCCTTCTTCTAGTCTATTCATTTAAAACTGGAAATCATTCTGACCCGTGGTTCCTTTTTTACAGCATTTTGAAAATGAGACTTTAATTATAATCAATATATATAACAAAACTCACTGCACAAAATCAAACAGTAATAATTGTTATTTTACACTATCAAAACACATTTCACGTTTAGATACATTGACAGTAACCAAAATAGCCTGTACCCAGTTAAACCAAAAACAGGCGTACCACAGTCGCTGTTTTTTTCACTTTCGTCTAAAATTGGCAATTTCGGACTTGTGCTGTTAAGACTGCCAAACCTAAGAAACAAGCGTATAAAAAATCATTCTCACCTGATTTAGAATATAGGGAAAAGCTCCTTGATGTTTCCGTAGCAGCTCTTTAGATACCGATGAAACGAGCGGGTACGTCAAAGGTCGAAGCTGAAAGAGAGACACAGTATTAGTTAGTTTAAATGTGACGTAAAATAGCAGCTATTAGTGAATAGGTCGCCAATTAGCATTTTTCGTGATTTCCGTGATAGCTCTATCTCACGAACGAATGCACGGAATTTCACTAAACTTCATATTATGTTAGACCAAATATAAATAGACCGTCATTAAGTTTGGGTGTATACCGCCCAACAGGTGTCACTGACATACTCTGTTTCTTTCGGTTTCCCCGATAGCTATATCTGAAAAACATATAGATTGTCATTTAATTTTTGTAACATTTGATTTATATAGAGGAAAGTTTTCTGATGGCAACAACATGCTAGTTTTTAGGGTTTCGTTCATCTCACGAAACCATAATCGTCCCGCTACGTTGTCTGTCCGCACAGAGCCGGTTCTCAGAAATTATATAACTTACAGACATGAAATTTTGTGTACTTATAGCTGAATACCTACTATGAAGCTCAAAATCATAAAAATTTGAAAAATCGTAATTATTTTAATGTAGAGAGATACAAAACCAAAAATCTAACAGCTTTTTCCTATTAAATTTAAACATTTTTCGTTATAGCAGTTGCCAACCATTAAAAATCCACAATGAAATTCTTTCTACAATAATTAATTTTCTATTGAAAGATTTCCACGTGAAAAATGAAAATGAAATAAAGTTTCACCAATTCACCAATTGAAAAAAAGATTAATAGGACGTCCTATTGGTAATAGAACGGAATTTTTCAAACATTTCTCAATAATACAATGAGTATGCGAGTATGTGTAAGTACAGAAAGTAGGTTAATAGAACGCCATTAGAGAATTAAAAAGAAAATTAATCTGACGTCCTATTGCAAGTTTAACGGACTTTTTCAAATGTTTGAGAATCATACAAAGAGAGTATCCATATATGAGTAATAGAGAAAGCGAGTAGATAGGACGTCAGCAAGTGATTCTAACGTCCTATGAGTTTGAGGAACGTATTGAATCACGATAAAAACCCGCTTATGGAAATATTGGCCTATTTTAACATTTTGAAGGTCTCTATACAACATGTTTCATTTTGAAATTGATTTTTTTTTTAAATATCGCATTTAGTCCACATCCAGGGCTTGACAAATTTTATAAAATCTGGTAGCCAGCAAAAAATTTTGGTCGCCAGTAAAAACTATTTACCCCCTTCTCCCCAATCATTGATTTTCAAAAACCACATTAGTTTTTTTTATGAATTAACTAAGAAAAAAATAATTAGAAGCATAGCTGAGAATTATTAGTTACATAGTTTAGAATAGTACTTGATTTAGAAAGATAATTATTATAAAATAAGTTTTCTAATAAAACTTACACACCTCTAATATATACAAACAGTTTTCTAGAATTATAAACATAATTATTAGATTTATATGGATAGAAATTGATTTTTTCAATAAAGACCTAATTTTAAAATTAAGGAATTTAATTAGCGGGAAAACTGTTTTTAAACATGCTTTATCAACTGAATTACCTGGAGGTAAAGTCTGGATGCTTGGAAGTAGGAGGAGCTTGTGTGAGTAGGAGCAGTTAAAACAAAATAAAATTCCAAGCGTAATATATAACCCATTGTTCTCTTTGTACTAGAAAAACTTCTAGGAGGTGTTGGAATAAAAATTTTACTTCAAACATAATTCATAAATTAATTCATTCTGTTGATTGAAATATTTTTCTTCTTTTGTACAAAATGTGTATAGTTTCTTTCTATTTTATGGAAATCAGTTTTTAACAAAGTTTATTTAAAATGGTGATCTGAAATCAGACAAAAACTGTGGTCATATGCTGTGAGGATTTGAGGTAAAGCATTGTACATATGTGTTGAGGTAAAGAAACTTGCAAATGTTTGCCTACTGCGCGACATTATTGTCGCATTTAAAGGTATGCAGATTATTAATACAGTTGTATGGAGCTTATGTTAAGTGGGCTAACTAATCTTTGGATAAGAAATTCGTTTCTCATTTGAATCATCCTGCCACTGTATCGCACGACAGAGCAAAGAAGTGAACTTATTTAGCTCTCCAGTGATGGATTGATTACTGGAATCCACATTCAAAAGGATGAATGTAACAGAAATTTCATTGGCGAGAATATAAGAGTACGGTCTGATATCGTCAGTGTCTACTTGTGTTTAGCACAACATATCTCTTTGTTTATCCCCCCCCCCCGCCCTTTGTTATATGAAAAACAAATACAGTAATAAACTAAACATCGAATCTGACTTATGGCTAAAACTACCTGATATTGAGCCAGACATGGGGAAGCTGTGCTTGATAAAACAAGATCCACCCCTTCCATTAGCGATAAAAGCAAATTACTGCCATCAGCCTTCTATAACAGTATATGAATCAGTGTGTGCCAATATGTCATTAAGTATTGTGGATTTTTTTTATACCAAGACACTGTATTTTGATATGGTATGCATTATTAAAATTTAATGATGGTACTTCATTTAACTTGAATGTTATTATAAAGCAGTCAGTCTAAGTACCAATTTAGTAACGTAATCATTCATTTTTAAATACAATAAAACTTGCTAAGACAAAAACACAAAAGACAGGAGATATATTTCGTTTTAGACACATTCCCTTTTACAGGTTTTTTTTTTCTATATTAGCCTTACGTTTGTTACCTGGTGGTACGCGGAAGTATGAACTTCGATTTAGTGGTACGTCGGTCTAAAAGTTTGGGAACCCGTGTTGTATAGATATCATACAGGTTTACACGTCAGAACTCGCACACGTCACCGGATATGGAGAGCAATTGCTAAAAATGAATTTTTACTGAAGTTTTGTGTATTTTTAAGTCGTTTTTTTAGATTTCTTATTTCACTCTAGTAAAAAAGGAAAAATTTCAATAATATTCTGTTATTGTTGGAAAGTGTTTCATAATCTATGCTTGATGCAAAATTTTTCGTTCTTGGTTGTTTGATATTTTTTTCATAATTTATTTTGGTAAAACTAATTGATTGGATGAATTTAAATGTTTTCCTGAACATTCGGTACCAATTTCCTAAATAATTCATTTCTTGGTAGATAACTTCTCTCACATTTGAAACTACCACCACCAATTGACAACTTTTGCTATTGTTTGATGCCAAGCTTAGCAACATATCCAGTTATGGAACTTTAGCCAAATAGCCTATGATAAACAACATTAATTTCATAAAATTTTAGACTTGAACTTACGAAAATCGTAAAATGAATACGGTATTATACAGTACAAAGAATCCCGATTATCCTAATACCGGTTATCCGAAAATCGGCTTAAGCAAAATACTTTAAATCACTTTTTTTAAAATATGAAATATTTTTTTGAAACAAGTATGCTATTTATGAAATAAATAAACAGCATCATTGCTGTTTATTTATGTGGCTGTCAGACACATTAATGTGGACCCAAAGTTCCACATTAATAACACATAATGTGTTATTAATGTGGCTGTCAGACACATACAATACTGATTTTTTTTTGGTTTTTCAACTTTGCACTACTACGCTACGTTTTAAAGAACAACACATCTGACTCTGTTGCATCTTCCTGCACTTCAATATATGGAAGTGCCAGTATCATGAACATAGAAATAGATAAGGACTGCAAACGAAATAGCCTTTCAAAGAAAAAAACCGTTCCTCGAAAAATGTTTCAAATAGATGACACCTGTGTAGGACAATTGCTCTATACGTCACCAGTTCGTCTACTTCTTCAAATCGTCTGCTTGATAACCATCGTCTAGTGGGTATCGGATATACAGTTTGGGTTTGTTGTTGTAGGTAGCGCTACCTTAGCAGAGATGCTCGGCTGCTCGTGTGCGCAGCTGCCAGTAAGTTCGAAAGTCGCGACATGCTATTAACACTATTACGTTAGAAGTCCTTATCTATTTCTATGTTCATGGCAAGTATCCACTCCTTTCAATGCGTTGAGCTTTTCAAGTTTATAAACATCCGTTTGCGCTTTAAAGTATAATAGACCGGGAGGCGGCAGCACGGACAATCACCTCATCGAGTTCACAGCTGAAATTCCAGAATGAGTTAAAACTTGATTTGCATATTAAAACGCAATCGGTCTGCCAAGTCATATCTTGGTGGAAAACACCCGAAAACTCGATTTTGGCGGTTGGCTCGTAGGTTTACCGTTGTGTGTTCCTGCTCCCAGTCTTTCATGTTTTCATACCTTTGGGTGCAGGAAAATACAATGGTAAACCTACGAGTCAACCACTAAAATTGGGTTTTAAGGTGTTTTCCACCAAGATATGACTTGGCAGACCGATTGCGTTTTAATATGCGAATCGAGTTTTAACTCATTCTGGAATTTCAGCCGTGAACTCAATGAGGTGATTGTCTGTGCTGCCGCCGCCCGGTCTATAACTCATCGTAAATAAAGTTTGGAGGAAATTAAAACACGTGTAAACATGAAGGTGAAATCGCTCGGAATACGAATTCTTGCTTCACCTGCAAGCACGAACGCGTTACTTTAATGTGGGGAAGTCAGAAGGGTGAGTAGTGCCATCTGGTAGAATAAAATTAGGAAGCCTCCCGTTTTCTGAAAATTTGTATGGAACCCCGGTCAACCGAAAATCCTTTGGTCCCATGCTTTTCGGATAACCGGGGTTTTACTGTATTTGCGCAACACAACTAGGATTACAAATGATCCATTTGACGAATGCCGTTAGTGAGAAAAGCTCCTAGAAGTGGCAAAAGAAGACTTCTGATTTAGGCTCTCATTCCTGTTCTATAAGAGCTTATGCAGTGTTTTTTTGCTTACGATAAAAACATGTAGATGGCAGCACCAAAACTCTAAGTAGAACATTTTAATTATATTCCTACGCGATCGTTCCAAGAACTCTTTACTTCATAGGTCTAAACTTTTTCAGAATGTAGTAACTGTTTAGTTTACGTCAATTAGTGTTGGCCCGTGAAATTAATGTTTATTTGTTAATCACCAAAGTGCAGTTATTAAATGGGTTGTATTATTTTTTATTAACAAAGTGACTAAAATACTAAAATAAATAAACAGCGACAGGTGGTAGATTTCAGACCACAGCAGTGCTAACTGTGGATTACAAATTACATCTATTCTGGCATTTTTCTTTAAATATAAAAATATGTCATGTTATTCCGTGTATTTACATGAAATCTTTATTAAGCTACTCTGTGGTTTAGTCGTTAAGAGACCAGTGGTTATTCGCTGCAGGCAGCGGGTATACGCAATAGCTTTACTTTAGAAACAGAAGGTATACGGAGTTTAACAAAAGAATCCAGAAGGTATACAGGTTATACCACCGTATAGTCTCCACTACAATCCTGAAGCTACTAATAAAGTTTTAACTGTAATTTTCTTACTAATTACATTATAGTCGACTAATTGGTACTTAAAATAAGAGTGTACAAGGCTTCTTAAAACTCCCTCTTCTTCGGTAATATTAAAAGCAGTTTTCCAGATGCCGTCTCATAAAACCTTTTCAAGAGGCTATCAATATTCCGTTAATGGCTGGTTTTGAAGTTACAGAAACCATAATTTGTAAAGAAATCTGAGGTAACGACGTTACACGAACATTAGTGTGATAATAACTTTTAGACACTTCAAGTTATTCTTAGGCCATTCCCAAGCTACTTCAAGAAACACTTATTGTCGATAGGGCTTAAATACAAGCCTCAAACAGTCTCTAAAAACTTCTGTGTTGCTTGCTGTAATTTTCCGCGTGTACTGTGAAGTTTAGCTAATACATTAATCTAGTGGTTTAACTAGTCATTTTAATTTTAAGCGTGTTACACTACTGTCGTTACTTTTCGATTTATTGAATTTTTATTCCTCCTATGACTTTTAGACCCTCATGACTATGTATGCATGTCTTCCAATGATAAGAACATAAATGCATGTAAGGTATGATAATGAGTATAAACTTACATTCTGTCCGGTTTCGCAGAGGATGGTTTCTCCTACAGCATCCGTTAACTTAATGCTGGGAAGGGCACACTCCTTGTTCGCTCTCTCACTCACTTTATTGAGCCTGGAGATGGGAAAATAAAATAAAATATCATTACAAAAAGAATGAAATAAAAGTAAAAAAGTTTTAAAACAAAACCAAAAAATCATGCGTCAACCATAGATTATAAAACATATTCCAACACTTTCAGAATACTTTTAACAAAACTTCACCGTTTAAATTAGATGAAAAGTTATGTATAAGTAAACAAAGTCAAAATCAAACCGGGCGGGGAGGCCTACTTTTCGGCTTAAGCTCAATTAGCCCCGCCCAATGTCTAAGTAAACAATTTCGAAAAATATATCGGATTGTTGATTCCGTTGTTGATTTGAGTTAATTATTCCGCTAATTGCTTAAGGGGAATTTAAAACTGTACTGTAGGCGTTTCCTAACTGAACTAAATTTTATCTCACTATGTAATATATATGTTACGGTCAATATGATTAATCTGGTCATTATTAATAATAACCGGTTATTATTAATAATGACCGTATTAATCCTATTGACCGTAACATATATACAAATCATCACATAGATCATATACAGGGCTGAACAAAAGAATTCGTATATTTTCCAACTATAGATGGTAATTCCTGAAATTTCAAATATGTTGTGCCTAAGTAAACAATTTCGAACTAAACTAGTATTATTTGAAATAAATTATTATTGATTATTTTTATTATTATTGATGATAAATAAACTTCGTACTAAATTAGGTTTTCAAATATGTTGTGATTAAGTAAACAATTTCGAAAACGCACAAGATATTTGAAACCTAATTTCAGGAATTAACATCAATAATTGGAAAAATATACCCATTCTTTTGTGCAGCCCTGTATAGGATCTATGTGATGATTTGTATATATACTACATAGTGTGTTAAAATTTAGTTCAGTTAGGAAACGCCTATAGTACAGTTTTAAATTCTCCTTAAGCAATGAACGGAATAATCAACTCAAATCAACAACGTAATTAACAATCCGATATATTTTGTGCTGCTCTGTATATAATCTATAGAATTTATACAAACTAAATAATAGGCAAAAAAATAGTTAAATTTAAAAGGGGGTATCACAACTGAAAACGCACTTCCAGCCATTATTGTTCATAGACAATATTGTAACCGAATTCTTTTGTGTGTCCCCGTAAATGTACAATGCATACCCTATTATATAGTAAGTCTCTTGTAGTGCACCTGAGGGATATATATCAATTTCAATATGTTTGAAATAGTATAACATCACTAAAATACACCACAAACGATTTTTCCCCATAGGCCGTAATGTAACGAAATTCTTTTGAGTATCCCTCTAAATCAACTGAATGCTACACACCTCATTTTCAATACCGAACATGCCACAGCAAACATTAATAACCTATATCAATTGCATGACAATCAAAGTAAATTTACTTGAGTTAGAGCATGGACAGACAGGCAGGCATACCAACTGATTTCGTAAACACTTTTTAACTACGTTGGAAAGTGTTAAAAACACCCTTTTAGAAGCATTCAATGTTTACCTTAAAAAATCAAGATTAGGCTTGATTTTAGTTGAATATTTTTATCCATTAATGAGTGGGTTTTTAAGGTTTTAATTAATATCTTGCGTTAATGATGACATTTTCAAAATTTTATGATTTCTAGCGTGACAGTAGGTATTCAGCTGCAAGTACACAAAATTTCAAGTCTCTAACTTATACAGTTTCTGAGAACCGACTCTGTGACGGACAGACAGAGAAGCGAGACGAATAGGGTTTCGTGAGATGAACGGCAACCTAAAAAATTGCAATTGATGTAATTCCGAAAATTTTCCGTTACAATACGTTAACACTATCTGTGAAAATTCGCCAATTTGATTTACGCTTAATGAAAAACGTAGATTATTCAATTTATTAAAGAAATCATAATTTTTGCTTTGTTTCTTTTTTAAGATATGGCAACAGGAATGGAAAAAACACATTATTTAGAATATCTGTTCACGTTCTCTAAATTGTTACCTCAACGCACAGTGATAATTTAATTAATATTAAACTATTTAATGATAAAAAAAACTATATACACTCTTTATTTTTTATTTATAATTTTGGCGCCAGGGGAAAACCGTTTAATTTACAGAAAATATCTGTATATTTTCATTAAAACAGTTTTTTTTCTGTAAAAAAAAATATAAATTTTTTCTGTAAAAATTACAAGATTCACATTATTTTACAGGGAAAAACGGTTTTACTTTAAAACAGTTTTTTTCTGCAAAAAATACAATATTTTTCTGTTAAAATTACAGATTTTTTTTTTTTTTTTACAGTTATGTTAAAAAGCGATTCAATGTTTGGGGGGAAATACGTCACTGTGATATGTATATTATTGTAAAGAAACTTACCAAGTCACTATGACGGTTTCGTTTTGAACGACGAGTCCATATCCCTCGCAGGCTGTACATTTCAAATCTTTTTTTCCGTCACATACGTCGCAGCTGTATCAGAGAGAAAGAGGAAGATACCATATGAAGCTATAAAATTTCCACGAAACATAACAAACATACAAATCACAAATAAAGAGAATCAACATGCATAAAATTACAGAGGGTGTTTACACATTTTTGTAACCATTTTGATTTTCTCTGTGGTTTAAATTTGAATGAAAAAAATAATAATAAAACCTAAATGGCATGAATTTGAACTAGGGTTTAATTATTATCGTCTGCATCATTAAAAATATTCTTCTCTTTAAAATGTCGTTGTAAAATAAACAATATACACTGGTCTCCAAAAGTTAAGTTACAACGAGTTTTTTGACACTCACTATTAAAAGAATGAAAATAAATGTACAAAATGTGGTTTATATGAATGATCTTAACTTCAATAAAACCATGCAACAATTATACCCATCTCTATTTTTTAATTAATTGAACACTTATATGGCGGGAAAAACTGCGAATATCCCACTTTTGTAAATTTGTGTGGAATTTTTTTATGCTTGTTGATCTTCAATATTGTTGGTCCTAAAATATTGTTGTCCATATGTAGGAGAAGTCGTTTACCTGATTTGTTAAGATGGCGGGCAATCGGATCGGTAGAAATGGGGTTATCACAAGTTGATGCTGTTACATGTCGTAATGTGTCTCTAATCTGGTCCAAAGACTCTGGGAATAGTTTGAGTACGAAAATTCAGTACCTAGAAGACTTGTTCTAGACCGCTCGTGTGTTACAACCCCTGCACCAGATCGCTTTCTAGCTCTTTTGGTCCAAAGGAGGAAAATCACTACTGTGGCTCAGCTCATTTCAAATCATCATAACGCAACACAGATGACAATTTCTTCTACTACGGCGCACAGACGTCTTCACTATTAAGGACTCTATACAAGACGATCCGTTGTGTGTGGCGCTATTAATCGACAACACAGTAGTGCTCGTTTATGTTGCCCAAGAGAGCACGTTACTTGGAACAGACAACAATGGGTTTACGTATTGCTCACAGACGAATCCCGGTTTGCTTTGGAGAGGGATTCAGTTAATGTGCTGATCTGGAGAGAACAAGGCATCAGATTCTACCTAAGTAACATTTTTGAAAGACACAGTTATACAGGAGGTGCAATCATGGTTTGGGCTGGAATCTCTCTGGTGGCCACAGTAACCTCCATATATGCCATGGAAAAACTCTGACTGCTGTGAAATATCGGGACGAGATCCTTGCTCCGCTTGTCGCACCGTATGCTGGTGCTATTGCGGTGATGAATTAATATTAATGAGTGATAATGCCCGATCGTATTGCGATAGAGTTGTTGATGAATACCTTGAGGATCTAGGTTTGGAGCTAAAGGAATGACCAGCTCAATCTTCGGGCTTTAATCCGATAGAGCATCTTTGGGACCATCTAGGAAGGCAGGTGTCTGCCGTAAGTCTTTCTCCGAAGTCGTTCAATGAGCTGGAACAAGCGTTGCTATGGTATTTGTTTCCCATTCCAGTGTCCGACAACTTAATTGAGAGTATGGAAAGTCGATGCTACAAGTGCATTACAAGTAGATCCGGACACATGCTTTATTAAAATACGTTTATTTATTTTTTTACAAAAAACTGTCATTTATTTTTTTTTATCAAATAGTGGACTTTTGCAAAAAAATGTAACTTTTTATTTATAAAACATGCTTGACGTTAAAATTAAATAAAATTCGATAAATAACTGTGTAAAGCACAATTACGCTACATTTAATGTCTTTTGTTCATTTGATTTCAAATTAGGCACAAAAGACTGATTGTCCCTTAACGTTTGGAGACCAGTGTCTTTATATATTTCTTGATATATTTCATTTTCCGAAATAGTTACAAAATTGTGTGAACGCAGATCTGTAAATCCAATTTCATCATTCTCAAATCGATATATCTGCCAACAGCTGCGATTGTTTGGCACCAGTAAGTCTGAATAGATATCTTCCCTTTATTTAATCAAAAATTATTCGTTTAATTAAAGCAAACATTATTTTTCAAAAATAATGGTTCAAAAAAAAAGAAAGAAACATCGTAGCAGTTGGCAGCTATGCATCCAAGAAAGAGAACCATTGCATTTCTGAACTGTGAAATGCACATTGAAGCATATAAACACAATACGTCTGATCACTTTATTTATAGTGCATCTGTTTAGCAATTGTTAAAATTGAATTGATAAGTTCTTAAGGAATAAAAAAGTACTTGCTCAAAAACACGAATACTAGATAACTGTACAATGTTGTTGTACTCACACTGTTCTTATCGTTAAGGCTTCTCTCAAATCCAAGCTGCCTACTTTCTGACACGTTTTTAGGTAGATTTCGTAAGAAATAACCTATTACATTCTCCCTTAAGTTGGAGTTTTTAAAAATTTTTGCAGATTTACGCCGATCATGACTCCCACAACCCAAAACCACCCCCCAGTTCAAAACTTTATCTATCTATCTATCTATGTCACTTTTTTATGGACACGAAAACTTCCATAATTCTGCACAAATCTCTTCCAAACGGACACATAAAATCAAGGGGCATAAAGTCTAAGTCAAGTTCGATAATGGGCAAAATCGAAAACAAAGGGGGATGGGGGGGGGGCTTTTTATGAAAACAGAAAAATCCCCATAACTTCTTAATTATGAAAAGTATCCAATCCGTTTAAAGTTATTATTACTTCTAGGAAAAGGACCGAAAATTTATGTATGGCAAATTTTTGATATCATTAAAAATGGCTCCAAGGGGGAGAAAAGGGGGTTTTTAGAAGAAAAAAATTCATAACTTCATCCATTCACAAGATATCAAATCCGCTTAGATTTATTATAAATCCTCTTAATATTATCTAAAAATTTTATATTGACAAGCTTTTATAGGACCAACCCTTATAGCAAAAAAATGTAAAAAAAAAAAAAAAACTCCCTGCCGGCTCCGCCTGCAAACAAGTTAGATTTCGAAGTGGACGGTCCTAACTGCGGCATCATTGCAAAAATATCATTTCTTCCGCAATTCCCAACAAACAGGCGCCCCATGGTCTGCGTCTTCGAAATCGACCTGAGCCTATAGGCCGAGCCGTCACGGATTTTTTTAATCCTTTTTTGTTCTGAGATGCATCAAATTGGCAGGTACTCTTATTCAGAAACTGTGTAATCGAATTGTTTTCTCCGTTTATCGGAAAAGGCAAAAGACTTTTCAGAAAATACTATCAAAGCTGGCTTTTCTAACCAAATTTCTGGACGCGACAGCGCAGGAAAGGATAAAAACTGCCGCCCTGAGACAAGAATC
Source organism: Maratus michaelseni (assembly GCA_963931845.1). Lineage (NCBI taxonomy): Eukaryota > Metazoa > Arthropoda > Arachnida > Araneae > Salticidae > Maratus > Maratus michaelseni. The sequence continues at coordinate 421,124,949 of OZ007591.1, read as the reverse complement.
GCTTGTAACTCAAGATGAAAAAAAAAAAAAAAAAAAAAAAAAAAAAAAAAAAAAAAAACATCGATTTTAAATCTCTTCAATAATCATGCCTGAAATTATCATTCTTTTAAATTTAAAAAAAGCGTACAGTAATTTTGATTTATTTATTGATGGAAATATTGATTAGGCACTGTTCTGGTGAGAATAAATTGATAAACAAAATCAAGAAATACAGATACAGCAATACAACAGCCCCATTCTTTGCTACAATATCTTCACTCAGACGATATGTAATGATCTCAGAGGACAATTCACTTTTCAAAGCTATTTCAGTATGAGCACCGTTGTTGTCTGTTATATAGAAAAACAGGTACCGTACTTTCACTTTTATATTTTGTAATTGGCAGCATCTTTCCATTTTGCTACTTCAAATAGTTCAGTAGAGCGGTTGTTTACTTTCTCGTCATGTCTTAAACTGATATTAAACTATGATTTTCTTCACTATTTAGATGAAATTTTTATTATATTATTTTTACCTATTTTTAGGTGCGTTCGTAATTATATAAATACGTAGCTGCTATAGCGTCATCTAGTCCGTCCGTCTGTCCTCATATAACAGCGCAAAAACTGACCAACCGAGTGGTTTGAAATTTAATATATAGAATCGTTGCAGAATTTTGTCGACTCATTTCAAATTCTATGAAAATCGAACCAAAACTAAAAAAGATATTAATAAAATTATTTATTAAGTGTAATTTGAATTTTTTTAAAAACGGTACTTCCTTGTTATAGTAGCTTCCGTGGCTTAATCGTCAAGAGACCGAGATATCTGACATGTATGGACGTTATAGTCATATAGGACGTATGTGACTTTTTATAACCTCTATGACCAAGTTATAGTCATATTCCTTATTCTATTAAATCCTATCATACGTAATTAATTCAGTGATATCCCATGATGGGTAATGATTCTAGATTGCCATGGTGATGAAGTCCTATTTCAGATGGAGTCCTATTACTTTCCGCATTACTGAATTTAAAAACCGAATTTGTATACTAAAATTGTTTATGATAGCAATCCTATACTCTACCGACAGATTGAGTATAGGTATCATTAAAATTTTGATTGATGTTTCCGGAGAAATAGATATTCAATGGAATAGAGACTAAATATAGATTTTAAGTTCTGAAATTTTCAAAGCTAGGTTTCAGTTTCCCATTGGAATTTTCAGTCAATGTCGACAAAAGATAAAATATTGCTAACTTAAAATGTACTTATTCTATTACGGAAATTAATCATATCCTAATAACAGAAGATATAATTCATTCACTGATATAATAACAGTACGAACGCACCTCATTTATCACGTTTGACGTACAATTTCCAACTTATTTAATTATTTCGTAAGGTTAATCTAAAATTACTTTAAACACTACACGGTTGAAATAATGACAACACTAGAAATATTCCCTCACGAAACCATTTGTGTTTATAAGCTTGTTTCATTGTTTCAGGAGCTGTTTTGTCTAAGTAATATGCACCGTAAAATAAATAAATAAATAAATAAATAAATAAATAAATAAAAATCGCTGCAGATGTTGTCATTATTTCAGCTTGATTATCAATAATTTTCAGTAATCGCTCGCTATAATCCGCAATCGTTCGTTAAAAACCGTAAAAATTACTAGATAATCCGTAACTTTTTGGCATGTCTGTATCATTAACTTAAAAAATTAAAATAAACAAGTAATATAAAAAAAAATAAGTCAATTCCTACTTTGTAATCATAAATATATAAAATAAACCCGTGCAACATGAATGTCCCACGTTATCTTTATTGAACATTTTTTTATAATCATCGTTGCGGTATTTTATTATTGTGGCATTACTCATTTGAGAAAAATCTTTCATTTCATTTATGAAAACAATGGGAGAAATTTTTTTCTCCCATATAAAAATAAAATGAATTAATTAAATTGAATGAATGAATTAATATTTAAAAAAACTGTATTAACATCCAGTGTCATCCACTACAAGTTTTAAAAAATGTATTTGAACTTGAGTGGATGAATAAAAAGTACTTTATTAAGGATTGAAAATTTGAACAAAAGATATATAAATATATAGAGAGTGTGAGCTAATAGTAGGAATTGAATGAAAAAGAAGATACTTACCACCAGGCCAGACCTGCGTTACCCCATCGTCTGCAGTATAAGCATGCCTCGCCCGGCCACATGATGGGTCCGTTGTTTTTACACATCTCGCAGTACAGCTGAAATGATCAATGACAACTTTACTTCACATGAAAGGCTAACATAGGATATCCGTAAAATAATAACCCGGATTTGAAATTAAAAACTGTGAAATGTTAACGAGAGAAGTTAGTGAAAATATGTTAGTTTGGAAATAACATTAATGCATTTTATATTTTGTAATGCATTATTAGATGGAGAAATTTACGTAAGAAAATTTAGTAAAATTGATTCAAATTTTACCAACAATAATGTCTCCGTTAAGGCTACTTTACAGAAAAAATTAAAATAAAATAAAATAAACGTTTTTCCCCGCAAAACTTTCTGACACATTTACGCACTTATGACTGGTGATAAGTAATTTGGAATCGAATAGTTTTTATCTTTCAATAAATAAATTACATCTTGATCTACGAGAGTCGTTTTAGGGTTTCGTTCATCTCCCGAAAACCTATCACTCCCGCTTCGTTGTCTGTCCGTCACAGAGCCGGGTCTTACAAACTATATCAGAGTGGCTAGTGGTCAGGGAAAAATACAGTAAAAAAAAAAAATGATATTTACCAGTATATTCTTATAGAAAAATTCAAATGGATTATTTGATCGAATAATCAACATAAATTTTTCTATAAAAATATACTGGTGTTTATCACTTTTTTTGACTGTATTTTTCCCTGACCACTAGCCACCCTGTATATAACTTACAGGCATGAAAATTTGTGTACTTATAGCTAAATATCTACTATGAAGCTCAAAATATTAAAATTTGAAAAAATCGTATTATTTTAATATATAAAGATAAAACAAACCAAAAATCTAACAGCCTTTTCCTATTCAATTTCAACATTTTTCGTTAGAGCAGTTGCCAACCATTAAAAATCCACAATAAACTTCTTTCTACAATAATTAATTTTTTTACTTAAAGATTTCCACATGAAAAATGAAAATGAACTATAAAGTTTCACTCATTGAAAAAAAGATGAATAGGACATCATATTGGTAATAAAACGTAAATTTTCAAACATTTCTCCATAATACAAGGAGTATGAGTATGTGTGAATACAGAAAGCAGCTTAATATGACGTCATGTCATTAGAGAATTAAAAAGAAAATAATTAATCTGACGTTTAAGATTTTGAAGGTCTCTAAACAATATGTTTAATTTTGAAATTGATTTTTTATTTAATATCGTATTGAGGCCACATGACAGATATTATTATGACAGAGTAAAATAACGGGCTTCGCCCGCTATCGGACTGATTTAGATTTTCGTAAAAACGAGAAAAATAGACAGGTAAATTTTTACTTTATAAAAAACATGACTTTTTTTTTTTTTTTTAATGAAATTTATTTGCAATTCAATCTCCGATCGAGCCTCGAAATAGCCAGTCAAGTGATAAAAGTTAAGGATGCGCGGTAGGTGACTAGCTCATCTCCCTAACTATAACCTCTGCTACTACCGACTCCTGCTCGTCGTTTTGAGCTGAGCTGTAGGCACATGGCTGGTACAATTGATGCTCCCGCCAAGTGCGAGTTACGTAGTGCTATCCGCTATCTTCAAGCAGAAGGCTAATAGTGCAGCAGAAATTCACCGAAGAATGACCCAAGTGTTGCCTGATGATCCACAATGCTGCTGTAACCAAACAGCAGCTGGAGCAGTTTAAATGGCACGTGTTTGATCACCCGTCGTATAGCCCGAACATAGCATCGAGTGATTTCCATCGCTTCCCAGAATTAGAGAACTGGCTAGGAGGCAAACGCTTCCAGGCGAATGACGAGCTTGAAACCACCAACGGATGAATCATACAGCATACGCTCGGACTGCAGATCGGCGATAGAATCATTGAGTGAACAAAACAGTGGACACAATCCAAAACCTATTAAGAAACTCAAACAAAATATTTAAAATCATTTTTTTTCTTTTTTCATTCCCACTCTGACGCGTCCAGAAATTCGATTCAAAACGCCAACTTTAACAACATTTTCTGAGCCTTTAAAAAAATAGGAAAAAAGTTCGATTACATAGCTTCTAAATAAGAGCACCTGCCAATTCCATGCGTTTGAGAACAAAAAATTTAAGAAGAATTTAAAAATGCGTCAAAAAGTAGCCAAGGGGATTCTCAAGTTCCCTGTTCAACAACGCGAAAGTTTTTGACACATTTTATATCTCATTTTAAAACATAAAGGCGTGAAATTGGCAAGCCTGACTATTGAAACTATATGGAATCGAATAGTTTTTTTTTTTCCATTTTACGATAAATTACTGATCGTGTTATAAGAGATTGTGGTCACCTGACGATGGGTTTTCCTTCTTTCCCTTGGTTCAATTCGCCAAATTAGACACCAGAAATTTTAAGATAGATTTTTAAATTTGTTCAGCAACATAGTTCACGGGAAAATTACTGAATTAATATTTCTATATAAATATAGTGGTGGCGAAAAGTTAATTATTTATTAAAAGTTAAATAAAAAGTGATGGATATTTACATCACTATGCAATTAAGGGTTAAGCCTTTCAGGGGCAAAGTACTTTTAGTACTAAAATGTTGAAATAAATGACTGGCACCGGAATTTACAAAAAAATTTATTTGTAAATAAGAAAAAGGCTATATTTCACATACGTATTAAAATTGGATGACTAAAGCACTAGACAGGCAACAATGGAAAAATCTGGGGGAGACCTACATCCAGCAGTGGATTGAAAACGGTTGATGATGATGATGATGATGATGATATATATATTTGTAAATATTTACATGTGATACCCAACGCACAACCTGAAGCTAAATAAATATATATGACATGATTAACCATAAGGACTATTTAACACACAAATATGTGAAAAAAAAAAAAAAAAAAAAAAAGGTGCTTTCACAGTATAAGTCATGGATATGTTTTTAACTTTTTAAGAATCTATATCATCGTTTTTTACACAATTTTTCACTGATAGAAACTGTAAAAAACTACGAAATTAAAAATTTTTGGTACCCCTAAAACATATTTTTAATTCATGAAATTCGGTGCAATCATTGTTAAGAAAAGAGGCTTTTTGCAATATTCAACTAGTCAAATATGCCAATCCCAAAACTTTCTTCTATCTCATACATGTTAATGCTTCAAAATTCGCTATCACACCGCCAAAAAATCAATGTTTTTCGTCATTCTGTTACACGTCAGCTGCTTGCGAATCGTCGGGTTACCTGGATGCGAGCAGCCGATGTATTATAACTAAACTACGAAAAGTCCTTCTAGCCTGTACCGGCAGGAAAAGATAGCCTCCCTATGGCTTTGTTTTAAGATTTTAGCTAATTTTACTGAAAAATACGAAGTTAAAATGCGTGGAACACGATTATAGAAAATTCATTCCCAGTTCTCGTCAATATTGAATCTGAATAAGAATATCGCCAAATTAGACAGACATAGCCGAGTTGGCTTCATATATGGCAACGTATTTTTATCGCCAGTTGTTGCCAAGCTTGGCGAGAATTTGACGTTGGGGAATATAAATATATAGTGTTAAGCATGTAAGAGTTGAATCGATGCGGTGGTTACAACAATGGAAAAATATTTGCCGAAACCATGTTCACTAAAATTCATGAATTAAACCCGTTTATGGAGGAATCCTGCTGTATTCTTTCAAAATGACAGCCACCCTAAAATTTCCAATTGCTATATCTCAGCCATTTTTTAAGATAGAGAGAGGCAAAACAAAAAATGCTCTGGAATCCTTGGATCAAGGCCGAACATTTAAAGCAAAAAAATTTTAGAATTTCTAATTTTTTGTAAATATTTTTGAATTTGAAATCCTTAAATGGCTACTACAGCGTCCCCTCTAGGCGCGATATCCCCAAATTCAACTGGACCTGTAGGTCATAGTCAAAACATATAAAAAAAAATTTGGTTCAATTATATGCATAACTTCATGCACTTTTCGATGGTACTATAGTTAAAATGGAACAAAAATAGCTATCACAGCACCCCCTTTCGTCGAAATTTTCCCAAATTCAAGTGGGATCTGCTAGTCGTAACCAAAAATATATAAATGAAATTTGGTTCAGTTTGAAGCATAACTTCATATCCTTTTCGATGATACAATGAGGACAGACAGACATTTTGTAAAAACATGTTTTTCGGAATCTCTGACCCCTAAAACTTGTAAATCCGTCGAAAACAGGATGTCGAAAAAAATTTCGATTACAATACTTTCTTCTATTATAGACAGAAGAAAGTAAAAATTAGATATTTTTCTCAACTAATATTGATACAATTTATATCTGTATTCAAATCGTACCGCGGAGACAATGCTCCGTCTACTTTACATAGCTAAATTTTCAGCTCTGATGCTTTTAATCTGAACGAATACTTACGATAATGACGATGGACAGAGTTTAAATATGAAAAAGAGTGAGGGCGGAGTTTAAATATAAAAAACAGCCAGGGCGCAGTGCAGATGTAACAAAAACATATTAATAGGTTTCTGACGTATAATCTGTAAATCCATTTCTTGATATTTTAGGAAATTTATTGCTCGCTACAGAGTAATTTCTGATAAAACACAATCAGCAAATTATGTTAAAAGGCATGGGTATACTTTAAACAAATTTTACACAATCTTAGCCGACATCGCTCTTTATTATTCTCAGATAAACCTTGACTGCTATAAACCTCTTTTAAAATTTTCGTTAAGAATCTAACTATAATAATAATAATAATAATAATAATCCTTGAATAAGGGGAAAAAAAACTGGAATAAAATACCAATTTGCATAATTTGCGAGAAATGCTCGCTATTGTTATGACTAATACTTAAAAGCTATAGAATAAAAGTTATAGCTACAATTTCTTTATAGGATCAGGATATTTAAATTTTTAGTAGATCGTTTCATCAAACACACTGTTTTACATACATTACAGTGGCGCAGCCAAGGGGGGGGGGTTTGGGGGTTAAACCCCCCCCCCAGAGCTAAAAAAATTACTATAATTGCCGCTTATATGAATCAAAACAACTAAAGTTAAAATTAAGTTTTTTGGCCTTTCCGCCTTGGCAGAATCCACCGCTTTCTTAAATCAAATTCTATTCAACAATGTGATTCAATTAAACGGCGAAAATTCTACTTAAAACTGTGAAAGCGCATATTACACGCATAGGTTCCCAGCTAAAAATGAACTGCAGTGAAACTACAAAAAAAATGCAGTTGGAAAACTGCGGTGATTTGGCACAAATCCCTGCAGTTTTTTTGAAGTCGACATAACTACAAATTTACTGCAGTAAATTTGTAGTTATGTCGACTTCAAAAAAACTGCAGAGATTTGTGCCAAATCACCGCAGTTTTCCAACTGCATTTTAACTGCACACTTACTGCAGTAAATTTGCAGTTATGTCGACTTCAAAAAAACTGCAGAGATTTGTGCCAAATCACCGCAATTTTCCAACTGCATTTTAACTGCACACTTACTGCAGTAAATTTGCAGTTATGTCGACTTCAAAAAAACTGTAGGGATTTGTGCCAAATCACCGCAGACTTCCAACTGCATTTTAACTACACACTTACTGCAGTAAATGTGTAGTTATGTCGACTTAAAAAAAACTGCAATGATTTGTGACAAATCACTGTGGTCTTTCAACTGCATTTTTTTGCAGTTTCACTGCAGCCTTTTAGAAATTTATTACAAAATATGTATATATATAAAATATTAATTTTTCTGTATGAAAAAATCAGCACTAAAATCTAATTAAATATTTTTTTTCATATCTCAATTTATATGCAATCTGTGCAAATATATCATGCATACAACGATTAATCATCACTGAAAAATATTTTTTGATCATGGCTGACTTATTCAATTATTATGGTTACCTTTTGAAAAATGAAAGAATTCAAGAAATTGTATGAACGACTTTACTCAAAATAATAATATTGAAAGATGAGTGAAGTATTCATAATAATCCTAGTACTTCAATCTTCAAGCAATGATTTTTTTATGGTATTGAATTGTTTTTATTTTTTCAATAGTTTCATTACTGGGCAATTTCTTTGAAATCAAGGACACATGGTTATTGGCTAAAAATTAAAATCTTAAATTAATGTCAAAACTTGACTTTTGGACTGCGTCACTTTGTCGAGACGTCTTATAGTAAAAGATGGGTCATATACTCTCACAGAGACGCTTTGAGTTATATAGTATACAGTGGTGTGTTTTTTAATTGCATTTCTGTCTTTGTTCCACGTTCGAAACAATAACAGATCATCGAATTCCGGAGAAAAAAAAAAACATACACATTGTAAGTCTATCTCAGTTTCAAGTGGCTTTTTTTGCGTTTTTTGCTCTCAGTTATATCTAAGACCAAGCTATGTGCGTACCCAGGAAAAAAATCTTTGCAAAAGTAAGAATTTAAAAAAAGTACTTAAAGTTATAAAAAGCTATTTTTCGATTATAAGCAGATTTTTGCAATCGGTGTTTCTTTCGAATCATTTGTTTCGTAGGGGGTCCAGGGTTCGGAAAAACTACTTTTTTTTTTGTAACGAACTACAACTACAACTACTTTATAAAAAATGTAGTTAACTACAACTACAACTACTTGTTTTTAAAAGTAGCGACTACAAACTACTTTCCAAAAGTAGTCACTACTTCGCTACTTTAGTAATCATCGCTAATTAAATACACCGCAAACGATTTTTCCCGATAGACCATAATGTAACAGAATTCTTTTGAACGTCCCTGTAAGCGAGATATAAATGCTACACATTTCATTTTCAATCCTGAACATTCTATGGTAAACTTCAATAACATATAAAACTTTCATGGCAGTCGGAGTATATTTATGAGAGTTAGAGCACGGACAGACAAACAAAGCAAATTCATAGAACCTTTTTAATTATGTTGGGATTTTTTTTAAAAGAGGAAATTTGAAAACAAAAATTGTAATAATCTTACACATTTATGAGAGTGATGTAGCACAGTAGCGCTTAGAATCCTGCATCGGGTCGGGTTACCCGCTTTTACCCCGACCCGACCCGTCGTTCGGGTCGGCTATATTTTCCCGTTGCGGTTCGGGTTCGGGTCGGATTGACTTCAAATTTTTTGTTGCGGGTCGGGTTGGCTTTCATTCTTTCGGGTTCGGGTTGGCTTTTTGAATCTTGCGGGTCGGGTTCGGGTTGACCCGGTTTTTTAAAAGAATGTCCAAAATATTTTTTCACATTAAAAGTCTATATAAACCGCAGATCACAGTTTCACAAAAGCAAAATGCGTGCCTGTCTGTTTTGTTAATCTTAGAATTCGTATCAGGAAGTTAATATAAACATACTTTTTCAACTACTGGTACGATAATGGTTATAACGAATGCTCCTGTACAGCTGAAACATTTCTGCTGAATAGTTACAATTCTAATTCTTGATACTTCTAATTTTGTTATGGCAAAAAACTGTGTGATCGACAGGAAGACAGGAAACGATTATTTAGCGTTTTGCTTCTTATAGTATTTCGTTATAAATGGAAGTTTTGAAACCGCAACTAATTTTAAAAAAACATTTAAAGATTAGATTTTTAGTTTTATACCGTTTAGAGTCCTGCATCGGGTCGGTTTACCCGCACCCGACCCGACCCGGCTCTAGATTTTTTTTGTTGTGGGTCGGATTCCGATCGGGTTGACTTCCACTTTTTTACTGTGGATCCGGTTGAATTTCATTATTTCGAGTTCGGATCGGTTTCGGGTTGGGTTTTGACTCTAGCGGGTAGGGGTCGGGTTGACCCGAATTTCAAAAGAATGTCCAAAATATTTTTTCAGGTTAAAAATCTATGTACAATAAGACCTCCATTCTGGTTTTTCTTCCAAAAGGCGGCCACCTCTATTTAGCGCCACTTTTTAATTCCTAAAATTTATATATTTGAAAACGCTTATATCTCTGAATAGCGGCCACCTCTAAATCTAGACACACGTAACATGTGCAGAAGATTTTTTTTATATAGAAATAAAAACAACTTAAAATTTTTCTATTTATTTGTATGCTTGTGGGGGGGGGGGGGGGGAGAGAGAAGAGTAAATTATGGAAAGTTAGGGGACAATTTAGATAGTTACTTATATATTATTATTAGGTAGAAACAAATGTGGACATTTTTTTAAAATAAAGAGTTTTAAATATTTGAAACTGTATGCTGGAGGAGGGGCAAAAAGGGAAGCGTAAATTTTGGGGACAAGGAAATAATTTTTATTTGTTGTCATTAGACAAATGAGTGAAAGATTTTATTTTTGTATAAAAATAAAGATTTAAAAATATTTTAAACTCCTTTGTATGCTACTATGGGGAAGCGTGAATTTGAGAGATTAGGGATAATTTAGAGGATTTATGTTTAGATAAATCCATTCTTTTTCTTTTTTTAATAAGGATTTTACATTTCTTTGCTTGCTGGGGGTGGGAGGCAAAAGGTCAGATATTAGTCAGATAAAGATTTAACATAGCCAGACGACTATATTTTGGTAAAAAAAAATCGTAGTCGTATAAAAATACATTATATTGAGAAGATTTCTATGGATTTAAATAACAGTACACGAAGTTTCTGACACCCAAACTGTGAAAATGACAGCTAATTTGTGACTGTGCCCGTCGTCTATGGAGAAATATATGACACTGCAAATGAGATTTGTCGCTGACGTTCGCAAATTGTTGCAGAGAACATATTTCGCACGAAAGAAACGAGTTATAATCATGTGATTTGAAGATTGGGACCTTTTTTCCTCCCTCCGAAAGTAGCGTCGATGCGCGCTACAAACTACTGATATTTTGTATCGCGCTACTCGCTACACTACACTTTTTTTAATGTAGCGCGCTACACTACAAACTACTGGGAAAAGTAGCGGCTACTGTAGTTTCGCTACTTGTAGCGCGCTACTTCCGAGCCCTGAGGGGGTCTGTACACAAATTTAAAGACTATATTTCATTTGTTGATAATGTTGAAACGACTTCTTGCTTATGATGGAGATTCGTATATTTATCGTTAAAATTTTATAAATTAGTTGTGGTTCCTCTTTTAGCTATTTTTAATTCTATCGCGCTTCTAATATTGTAAACGCTGTTTAAAGGAATCATAACCAACGTAATTGCGGAGAAAAGCATTATGATTTCATTCATTTAAAAGACTGATTCCATTAACCGATGATTCATATAACCGGCGACCATCTTTATTATAAACTCAAACCCCCCCCCCCCCCCCCCTAGAACCGAATTCTGGCTGCGCCACTGATACATTATACATAGTACTATACTTTATTTCGGGTATAATTATAACGAATTCTCCCTATGCATGTAATACGGGGTTTTCTGACAAAAGGAAATCAGATGGATGATTTATTTGGTTTTATTTGAAAATACTTCAGGAAGAAAGAAAAACCAGATCTAACCTTCGACCCTTTTCCCCCCACTTTCTCCAACCTTATGAGGGGTAGATTCACTTTAAAAAAGTTTCTAGCGATTCCAATGGAGATGCTGAAATCGTGACAAAATAAACACTGTCTTTATAGCTGGAGCAATTAACAACTGTTGGTCCAGGTGGTAATCATTTCTTTGCCATCTAGGATTCCAAGAAACGAGAGGGAGGCGCAGGATCATAATTTCGGAAACTCCCCCCTTCCTCCCTCCGTTAAGCAAAAATGTTGTTTGAAGACAATTTCTCCCATCCTTTTACTTCCTTCATCACATACGTCACATTTATCACTTTCTCACGTTCATTCCCAGAAAAACACAGAAGACTAACGAAAATTCCCCTTTTACTTAGATTCCGTTTTCGTAAAATTTCAAGAAAGAATTCCCTACATGCTCAAATAGACTTGAATTTCCGTAGATCTAGGATTTTCACCTAAATGATGCGAGAACGCTAACGCTGGTTTATATTACGAAATGAATATGCAAGCCATCCTGCAAAAGCGGGGTAGCTATGCTTGAGCACACTGTGAGTATACAATTATGCAAAGACATAAGTTTTAAATGTATTTACATTTATATTATTCAAAATAATAATTCCGGTGTGAATTTTAAAATATAAATGTCTTAAATTTGTACTTGTTTTTAATGCTACTATAAAGTTCAGTGTTTCTGTATGCAGCAATTAGCATTAATAAAACTTATGACTCTTTTTTTTTTTCATTTTAAAGTTTTTGGTTTTATTGAAAAGAGCACTTATCTAGTTTTCAAAACAGTTTGGATTTTGTATTTACGTTAATTAGAAACTAAGATATTCTAGAATTTCAAATGGTCCGAAAACCGGAAGTGATTATTTAAGTAGCAGTAAGTATGCCTTAAATATGTCAAACGAAATTAAAATATCATACTTTTATTAAATACAAATTTTCAGAATTTTTCTTAATAATTAAAATAACTTTTAATATTTTATGAGAGTACCTGGCAACGAATAATTTAATTTAAATGTGAGTGTACTTATTTTGTCAACTTAATTAAAAATATATTTTCGCAAAACCACTTTTTTCATATGTAGTAGACTCTCGATTAAGGATGGTTGGGAAATGTCTCGACACGGAGAAGCGAATATCCCGGATAATCGAATTTGTGCAAATGTTGATGAATTTTTTTTTTTTTTTTTAAGGACAGAAAATGTCAAATTATTATACAATAGGACATTAATAATTTAACTAATACAAAAAAAAAAAGAGAATGAACATAAATTTTAATGTTATTTAGATTTAGAATGAGTACAATGTTAAAAAATCCCTGACGGCTCGGCCTACCGGCACAGGTAGATTTCGAAGACGCAGACCGTGGGGCGCCTGTTTGTCGGGAATTGCGGAAGAAATGACCTTTTTGTGATGATACTGCAGTTGGAACCGCCTACTTCGAAACCAAACTTGTTTGCAGGTGGAGCCAGCAAGGATTTTTTTTTTTTTTTTTTTTTTTTTTTTTTTTGCTATAAGAGTTGGTCCTATAAAAAACATGGCAATATAAAAGTTTTAGATAATATTAAGAGGATTTATAATAAATTTAAGCGGATTTGAAATCTTGGGAATTGACGAAGTTATGAATTTTTTTCTTCAAAAACCTCCCTCCCCCCCCCCTTAAGGCAATTTTTAATTATATCAAAAATCTGTCATACATAAATTTTCGGCCCTTCTCCTAGAAGTAATAATAACTTCAAACGGATTCGATACGTATCATAATTAAGAAATTATGGGTTTTTTTCTGTTTTCACAAAAACTCCCCCCCATTCCCCCCTCCCCTTGGTTCGATTTTGCCCATTAACGAACATGACCGATGTTTTATGCCCCTTGATTTTATGTATCAGTTTCGAAAAGAAGCGGGAGTTGGAACCGCCTACTTCGAAAAATAACTTGTTTGCAGGCGGAGCCGGTAGGTTTTTTTTTGTTTTTAATTTTTTTTTTTTTTTTTTGCTATAACGGTTGGTCCTATAAAAAACTTGTCAATATAAAAGTTTTAGATAATACTAAGAGGATTAATAATAAATTTACGCGGATTTGATATCTTGTGAATTGACGAAGCTATGATTTTTTTTCTTCTAAGACCCCCTTTTTCCCCCTCCTTGGGGCCATTTTTAATTATATCAAAAATCTGTCATACATAAATTTTCGGCCCTTTTCCTAGAAGTAATAATAACTTTAAACGGATTCGATACCTATAAAAATAAAGAAATTATGAGGGTTTTTCTGTTTTCACAAAAAGCCCCCCCCCCCATTTCCCCCCCCCCCCGGGTTCGATTTTGCCCATTAACGAACTTGACCGAGATTTTATGACCCTTGATTTTATGTATCAGTTTGGAAGAGATTTATGCAGAATTTTCCCAGTTATCGTAGTCAGAAAAAAGTGACATAGATAGATAGATAGATAGATAGATAAAGTTTTGAACTGGGGTTGGTTTTGGGTTCTGGGAGTCATGATCGGCGTAGATCTGCAAAAATTTTTCAAAATTTCCAACTTAGGTGAGAATGTAATAGGTAGTATTTCTTACGAAATCTACCTAAAAATAGAAATGTAGTTTACCTCACTGTTTTGTGAAGAAGTCTGTTTTCAATTTTATTTACACTTCGACGAATTTTACCATGCAAATTTCTCTACAAACCTTTTTTTCAGCAGGTGTGCTATCATCTTTAAGTTCCAAGTAATTAAGTAACGCCTGGGTGTGTACTAATGCGTCACCGTGACTTAATTTTTGTTGAGCTACAAGATTTTCTTCATAACTTTCAGTTTCAGGACATTCTTCGAAATTCCTTGTTTCTTCTGAGCCACAAAAGACATGCAACACACTATCATCGTCACTTAAAAACTTCGTAACATTCCTAATTCGCGCTTGTTTTTTCTTTTCTTTATTTTTTACTTTTTAACCATTGGGAAAATGGTTGTTGTTTTCGGTCGAGAATGGACCTCTTGACGTCGTCACTTTATTATTTTGAAGCGTTTTCAAGCGTTTTTAACGAAATTCTGTCACTTTAGAAGAATTTTTCTTTGAATAGGCAATAGAAATGCATAAAATCGTTACAAAAACGTTAAAGTTACAAAAAGGATAGATTCAAATTATCAGATATGGAAAAATGCCAAATTCAAAAATGGACGTCGGATGAGAAATCGTCTTATAAAGCAAATAAGGGGGGTTAGCCCCCCCCGTTCCCCTCTTTATAGTTAAACAATCAATCCCCAAAACTAATCAGGGAAGCGCCTTATCACAAGGAACCTATAAACAAAATTGGAAGCAAAACGGTTATTTCTGTCAAGAGTTATCGCGTTACGTACGTACATACGTACATACATACTTACAGAATGGGCGGGCACATAAGCTCTCAGGATTTGATAGCCTGTGAGCTAAAAACGTGGTCTTCCACTTTATTTTCCTCAAAATACCTTTAGCTCAGACATCCATCTCAGCAAGAGTTAAAGCAATACTTAAATTTTTCTTAGGGGATGGTCTACAAATAGAAATTGTACCAAACTTTAAAAATTTCAATGCTAACAACTAAAGTTGGCATTCTATTTGGATATTTCGGTTTATTCTACTTTCAGATACTAAACGGGAAGTGAGTAGATAGGGAATGGGACTTTTGCGTCAGCAGCAGACGGTGGCGGCGGTGCGGTGGTCTGCCTGCTGCCATTTTTTTAAAATGCTCTGTGTATTTTTAAACTAAGGTTACTGAAATTTAATAGGCTTTGTCGCACTATTACATCCTAAATACATACCAAATTTCAAGCCTCTATCTCAATTTGTTCGGTAGATACAGTGTTTAAAATCGTGGCTTGATGATGTCATAAACTTTAAATGCTCTATTACTGAACTGCGTAACAGAAACATCCTTATAACTTCAAAAATGATAATCCTATTAACTAACAGTTTACTGCGTCGGATGAAGCGTCTCATTTCCAACTAAATAAATATCTTAGAATTGAAATTTGAATGAAATACAATGTCATGAAAAATCGAAGAGTGTGGAAAAATACGATTACAAATATCTCGGCAACTCATGATCTGATCGACTTCATCCTTTATGTAAAATTTATGCCTTTTTATTGTCTTTTATATTCACTCCTTAAAATAAACAATTTCGAAAAAATTTATATACCTTTTATCAGAACGAATCTTTCGAGAGTCCGAAAAAAAAGTAGTTCCGGATAATCGAGGTTACTGAAATTCAATAGACTTCTTCTCATTATTGCATACTAAGTTCATACCCAATTTCAAGTCTCTATCTCAGTTTGTTCGGGAGATAGAAGGTTTACAGACACACGGACGGCAAAATTTTGTTTTTCTAAAAATATGTGTTTCGGAATCTCCACTGTCTGAAACCTGTCAATCCGTCAAAATATTTTTTTCGATTTTTAAAAGGATTATAAGACTTATCCGATACTACGTATGCTGGATAAGTAAAAAAAATATGGGCAACATACTACAAATGCATTTTTCATAAGGTAAAAGCCACGCCCTTAGTCAATGACGTTTGGTGAAACAAACAGGTGACCTGTCATCAATGTGTTAAAAGCTGATGATATGGAAGAATAGTATTACATTCTTCAAAACTCAACAAAACGCAGCACAATTTTTGAGCCAATAACCATTCATTTGGAGCAATTTCAAACAAAAATGAGTATATTTAAGAGAAAAAGGTGGGTGCTATAGGATATATGTGAAAAATAAACAAATGAACCTCAGAAAATATTACACAAAATATTAAAATCTATGTGACTTGATGTATTAATTTCGCTTGTAATTATACACTCAAAGCAATACATACCGAACCAGCACTCTTGCAGTTTGTGCATTTGTTGTAACCACTCCCAGTACACGTCACACACCGTTTGATGCAGTCTGTATGAGGGATATCCAGAGTCAATCCAGAATCTCGAAAAAAGATGGGTGGATGAACGGGGATGTCCCAAATTCCTGGAGCGATGCCGCTTCTGTCACTGTCGATTGAAGATCCTGGAAGAATATACAGATTAACCCATTTGTTCCGATAATCATTTTTAGGGTTTTTTGCATTAAAAAAAATATACAGGGTGTCCATAATCAAACGACCCAACTTTAAAGTTGTCAACAGACGAAACTATTGGTCAGAATGTTGTGAAATTTTGTGCAGGACATCATGAAGGAATGGGAATTTTTTTAAGCGAACTGGAATCGTAATATAGCATGTTGCACAGTTGACCGCAGTGTGTTCTGGGAACTGTTAAAAACATGTCGCGGAAAAAGTTTTGTTCAACATGTTTTGTTGCAATAAAATTTGTAATCTATCGTAAATGTATGCTAAATGTGTAATTCGTTAAAAAACGCCCTCTGGCGGCGAAATTTTGAACTAAAAATTTTTTTCGCTTAAATAAATTCCCATTCTTTTATTATGTCCTTCACAAAATTTCACAACTTTCTAACCAATAGTTTCGTCTGTAGACAACTTTAAAGTAGAGTCGTTTAATTATGGACACCCTGTATATTATGACATTCTTTAATTTTTAGGATTTCGTTCATCTCACGAAACCCTATTACTGCCGCTTCGTTGTTTGTCCGTCACATAGTTGCCAACCTCCCGATTTTTTTCCTACCAGTATTTTTATGAAAAAATATTTGTTTTATACAATCGTGCAATTTCTGCTATTTAATAAAGTTAAAATTTTTGTATGATTTTACTGGTATTCAAAAAATCGGGAGGTTGGCAATTATGCCGTCACAGAGTCTGTTCTCAGAAACTACTTAACTTACAGAGTCGGAACTTTGTGTATTTATAGCTGAATATCTGCTATGAGGCTCAAAATCATAAAATTTGAAAAAATCGTATTATTTTAATATAGAGAGATGAAAAACAAAAAATCTAACAGCCTTTTCCTATTCAATTTAAACATTTTTCGTTAGAGAAGTTGCCAACCATTAAAAATCCACACTAAAATTCTTTCTACAATAATTAATTTTCTATTGAATGATTTCCACGTGAAAAATGAAAATGAAATAAAAAGTTTCACCCATTGAAAAAATAAAAAAGATTATTATGACGTCATATTGGTAACAAAACGGAAATTTTCCAACATTTCTCAATAATAAGTTTAAGGGACTTTTTCAAATGTTTGAGAATAATACAAATAGAGTATCAATATGAGTAATAGAGCAAGCAAGGAGATAGGACGTCAGCAATTGATTATAACGTCATATGAGTTTGAGGAACGTATTGAATCATGATAAAAATCCGATTATGGAAATATTGGCCCATTTTAACATTTTGAAGGTCTCTATACAACATGTTTAATTTTGAAAGTGATTTCTTTTAATATCGCATTTAGTCCACATGACAGATATTATTATGACAGAGTATAATAACAGGCCCATTCAGATACTCGGAAAAACAATAAAAATAGACCGGTAAATTTTACTTTATAAAAAACATGACATTTTTCTTTTCTTTTTTTATGAAATTTATTTGGATTTATTAAAGAAACGATAGAGTATTTAAAAGGAATATTAAACGAAACCCTTTGGACGATCTTCGATCACACTTACCCGCTTGTTACTTATACTTTATGTTCTATTTTTTAGTGTTTAAAATATTTCATTGTTGCCGTTTCACAGCCAGTTGGCCTATTTTCGTGGACATGATTTGGGGCATAATGAACTCTACGTTGTTGTAATACACAGTTGTAACCATAAAGAATATTTTGCAATGGATCAAGGAAAATTGCTTTTAAATTAATGTATTAATTTGTAATTAAGTTCTAAAAATATTAAATTGTTGTATTACCATCGTGAGCAAAAATCAGGATTTGTACAGTTTCAGCCTTCCGCTTTTGAGTACCACACTATCTATATTATAATAGCTCAAATCACGTGACTGTCCTAACCAGATACGGAGCTGACCGCTTCGCGCAGTAATCCATTTTTTACTTTCTTCTATCTTTACAAGAAGAAAGTATTGGATTCTTAAAAAAATTCAACTTCCGGTTTTAAGCGGATTTATACGTTTTAAAGTGTCCTGAACTCGAATGGACTGTTTTTAGAAAATGTCTGTCTGTCTGTCTGTCTGCATGTGACAAAAAATTTGTGGGTGCTTTATCTCAAGAACTAATGCACGGAATTTAATAAAACTTTGGATTCACTTAGTCCCTGATATAAATGGGTGCTGATTCGTTTTTGGTGTGAATCGCCCTACAGGTGGCACTGCTATGCTTTCACGATAGCCATATCTCAAGAACTAATGTACAGAATTTCATAGAACTTCAGATTCTTTTAGACCTTGACATAAATGGAAGCTGATTATGTTTTGGTGTAAATAGTCCGACAGGTGGCGCTGCTATGCTCCTTTTTTCATGATTTTCACAATAGCTCTTATCTCAAGAACCAGAGTACGGATTTTCCTCAAACTTCAGATTCAGTTAAACGTTGACATAAGTTGATGATGATTAGATTTTGTTGTAAATCTTCCAACAGTTGGCGCTGCTAATCTATTAATGCTAATCCTTTTCAGCATTTACACGATTTTAGCGATAGTTCTACTTCAAGAACTAATGCACGGAATTTAATTGTCTGAGTGCAACGAAGACTCATACACAGCGCAGTATTACTTTGCCCCATATATAGCTACGATGGATATTAAAACCTTTCGTCAAGCATAACTCAAAAAATATTTAACGGATTTCGTTCAAATTTTTACAGCAGGTACCTATAAAGGTGACAACGACGTCTATTTATTACCAAGAATAAATGCTAAACCGTTTGGAAATTATATTAAAAAAATAGATAAAAAAAGCACAATTAAAGTACATACGTCACGAAATTTTGTGGTACGTCATTTTCACCGGCGCGAGATTTTCGTAGACAATCGGAATTGAAAAGTTCATGGAGTACAAGGAGCAAAAAAAATATGCAGGCACTAATATTCAGCACAATAAAATATATTTCAATTGAGTAGAAATCGAAAATTAATCTGGAATTTTTTCTCTTTGAAAGAAAAACCCCGCAATAACTTAGTAGACTTGGTATTAGAGATTTGGCGCAAATCTCAGCAATAGCAGCTTTTTTTATTTCTCATGTGTAAATAATAAAAAAAAATTCTTTGGTGTTTAAATAAAAAGTTTCGATTTATGGCATTATTTCTTTTTTTTTTCTCTTTTTAGCATTTTAAATGGGATTAATGAAAGGCATGTATTTTAAATTAAATGAGTGAAAGGTTTATATTTAAATGAAATGAATTCAATATGAAAATGTTATAGGAACAATATTTGGCGATTTATCAACTGCGCCAGGATAACATAAAAGTACCAATATATCAAACGGTATGTAGTATGTGAAATGAAACAGTTATAATCACCCATCGTACAAGAAAAAAACTAATATTCTGCATTCAGAGGGAAAAATCCATCTCCTGTGCCGTAAGATTTGGCGAGTTCTTTTTTGGTGATAAGTTTTTCAATGTGATTGTTGGGATCTGAAGGATTTGGCTTACTTTTTCTAAATCTTATTTTTTTGCAGATGTAGTATTATGTAAATATATTTTTTAGCAGATATTTTTCTATTTTGTATATTTTCTATTTGGCATTTGGAAAAGAGATTTTTACCTTTTTATCTGTGCATTCGAAAATATTAAAAAATAAAAAAAGATTTACATATATCAAGCGCTTAATTTTTATACGGACCACTTCTCCATTTTTAGATTTGGTACTTTTCGGTTAGCCGGGCGCCAGTGAAATTTATATATCTATGTATACATATATATACATATATCTATACATACACACATTTATATATGCATGTAAGTATATATACATATATATATACACATACATATATGTGCGTATGTATACATATATATATATGTATATATAGATATATACATTTCACTGGCGCTCGGCTAACCGAAAAGTACCTTAGATTTTAAAATGCTATTTATTATTTACTAGCCGTTTATTAATTGTTTACAATTTAACCCCCTGATAATAACATATTATTTATCACAAAAATGCCTCTTAGGTTTGTTATATAAGTTTGTTTATGTGTTTTCATTACTTATTAAAATATCGAATATGGCGATAAAATTTCATTTTAGCATCGTGCTTAAATTTTTAAGATGGCGCAAAAACATGCTTTAATAAACGTATGTTTGTAAATATTTGAAAAACATGTTTTACCGCTCTCTTGAAAAATTTTGTAAGTTGCTAAAACTACCTTTTGGCACCATTTAAAATTTTTTTCGCCAACCGACATAGGATACGAAACTTTTTCCCATTCAGATACACATGCAAGGTTGGTCTCAAACAAGAGTAAAGCTAGCAACAATATTGTTTTAACTCTATAAGAGTTACAATAATGATATTAAATACTCCGATTGGCTTTGAGCCCAATTACGAAAGTTTCTCCTACAAAAAAACTGTAGAAGAAGTCTTTTACATTTGTTTCAAATGAAGCTCGGTCTACAAGGTATTAGTTAATAATACAAACAACACTAATGGCATGGAGGCAAAAGTTTTAATTTAAATGTATATATTTGAAACCCTTCCCCCCTACCCCACCCCCCCCCCCCCAAAAAAAAAAAAAAAAAAAAAAAAAAAAAGTTACAGTAATGAATTTAAAATGGCGTTAAGGCACGCTTTCTGACATAAGCAATTGGCTGCAAACGCGATAACGAAACTTAATAACATGTAGCTAATATAGCCCTCAGGGTACTTTGCAGTTATACAGACCTTGTGGTTTTTTTTAAAAAGCTTGAGACAATTCAGGTTTAAGAAGTTGAGATTTACTGTCAAATGATATAAACAACTATGAACACAAAACTGATGAATTATTATTCAGGTTTATGTATGTATTTTTAAAAAATGCATCTGATTACACTTATTAGATAAATTACTTCTGTTTGCATTTAATAACTGATAAACGGCTTCTGTATAATAAATGAACTGATTAAATATTGGCAAGAGGTGGCGAGAGGTAGAAAGACGAGTAAACAAACGGGTAGACAGACGGGTAGTGAGATGGGTAGAGAGACGAGTAGCGACATAGGTAGACTGACGGGTAGCGAAACGAATAGACAGACGGCTAGAGAGAAAGGTAAAAAGAGGGTTGACAGAGGGGTAGCGAGATGGGTCTCGAGACGGGTAGCGACACCGGTAGACTGGAATG
Source organism: Maratus michaelseni (assembly GCA_963931845.1). Classification (NCBI taxonomy): domain Eukaryota; kingdom Metazoa; phylum Arthropoda; class Arachnida; order Araneae; family Salticidae; genus Maratus; species Maratus michaelseni. The sequence goes on along the minus strand of OZ007591.1, from coordinate 421,103,121 downwards.
TAGCGAGAAAGGTTGTGAGACGCGTAGCGTGGTAGATAAGGAGACGAGTAGAGAGATGAGTACAGAGACGAGTTGACTGACGGGTAATGAGATTCATAGCGAGACGGGTGAAGAGTCGGATACAAAAACAGACGGATAGTGAGACGGGTATACAGACTAGTAGAGAGACAGTAGATGGGTACGGAGAGGGGTAAGAAGATGGGTAGATAGGCGTATAGCCAGACGGGTAGAGAGACAGATAGACAAATAGGTAGCGAAGTGGATAAAGACACGGCTAGACATACAAGTAGTTAGACGGATAGACAGACGGTTAGAGAAATAGATTAGCGGGTAGCGAGACTGGTAGAGGAATATAGAGACGGGTAGCGAGACCGGTAGAGAAATATAGAGACAGGTAGAGAGACGTGTAGAGAGATAGACAATCAGTTAGAGAGACGGGCAGAAAAACGGATAGGGAAACAGACAGATTGTGGAGAGACAGACAGACAGGCAAAAGAAAAGTCTGCGGATTGGCGCTGTAAAGGCGCAGGGGGCAGAGCCTCCTATAGAATAATCAAGAAGTATCTGTTAAGCTTAACTTTGTAATACATATAATTTTCAATTTTGCCGATATGGAGATTTAATGTAAAAGTTATTTTACAGAAGTCATCGAAAGATTTTTTCTATACTTTAATAGTAATTTAGACTATAGTTTTGCAATCTGGTTTGTAGCAAAACATGCTATCAATGTGGTTTGAAGTGTAAGAGTTTTTATAAACAGTTATACAAATAATAGATATATAATCAAGGAAGAAAAATTTTAAATTCACACACAAAAAAGGTGCAACAATGAAATTAAATTTGCGTTAAGCCACGCTTGATAGAATAATCTATTGGCTGCAAATCCAATTCCGTAACTTTAAAAAAGCTTGGCGTTTTAAAAGATCCGGCGTTTTTTTTTTTTTTTTTTTTTTTTTTTTAAAGTTTGCGCAATACGCGCTTAAGAAAATGAGATCCTTTGCCACATGTTAAAAAAAATTATGACAACACATCTGATGAACGGTACTTCTTTTCTATTTTTTTAACAGTGTATATGAATTTATATATGATATTTTGTAATTCTATCATTTAATTTGCTCTTTTTCTTTATATTATAATTGTTAACCCTATGTTCTCAGCAATATCACTCAGACTAATCCCTTTGAGGGAAGTCCTAGTAAAACATTAGATTTAATTAGAGTTAGACTTTGATATAAATTGGTGCTGATACGTTTTAGGTGTATGTGAAACCTGTATGTGATAGAAGAAAGTTTTGGGATTGGCACATCAAACTAGTTTCAAAATTATTCTTTCGCATAAAACTGCATAAAAATAACATTTTTAAATAGATCGTTAATTTTTTTCATTTCGGAGAGATGAGTTATATTGAAATATGTATATGTTTTGGGATAACTTCAGTTGAAATTCGACTGACAGTCCAATATCTCATTCTGTCGAAGCAAACACAACAGATTCATTCTTCAGTGAACGACAAAATATTAAACCACCGAGGTATAATCATTCCCAAAGAATGAATTCCCCTAGCGATGAATTTGGCAGCGCTGTCTGGCGTCAAAAAATAATTCTCGCCTTTATGCCAATCAGAGTTTAGCATAAATCTGTTAAGTGAAGTACTACACAACTCAAGTTGATTTACTTTCTTTTCTTGAATATAAACAAATTCAACTCATTTTAAACAAAGCGATTAAATATATACTTTTTTTTTCTGATTATTTATTACTCTTTTTTTTTTAACTAAATTAAAAATTAAGCAAAAAAAAATTGTTTGCCATTTTCAAATTATTGTTATATGAGAGTCTTTTTCACTTTTTTCTCTAATGTACCGCCTAACACACCATCACAGATTATGGTAAAAAGGGAGGGGCATTTTTGCGGACGCGATTTCTTGCTGAATGGATTCATTTTGAATTACTTTAATTTGGCCTGCAAATAATAATATTACACTTATTTTATTTAATAGAGAAATTTTAGAGGCGCCTTACCCCTGAAAATTTCTTAGCAGGCTCACGAATAAAGTTTATGATACTTATGTCTCAAAATTTTTATCTACATGCTTTTTTTATATTTTTCTTACTTATTTTCGTATAATTTAGATAAAGTATTTTATTTGTCTATTTTCTGTTTGTTTGTGAAATGAACTTTGAGGCACCCGGGTGAAGCCCAGGTTGAAGGCAACGGGGCACCCGAAGTGACCACCTAGACTAGTGGTTCTCAATCTGCGGCCCACGGACCGCATGTGGCCTTAAGACCTTTGATTTGTGGTCCGAGACACATAATCATTAATCCCTATTTATAAAATCAATTGAGATGCGAATAAAAATTATTTAAAACCTTAACTGTTATTTTATACATTTTCATGGGAAGGCAAAATCTGCCCTGTTATTTATAATTAATTTAAAACTATGTTAAAGCATCTTAAATGAAGTTTTCGTAGCCAAAAGTTCTTTTTACATGTAGTCCTATATTTGTGCTACAGCGGTGTTAAAATTTCTTCGAAATTAAATTTGTTTTAAAAATATTTTCACCTCCTTCTGTTCTGAGACATCATCAGTTAATGCTGTTTCGTATCTTCGTCGGTAGCTACAGTAGTTGAAATTTTCCCCATCTTCTTTCTCTATTCCTAACAAATAACGCCATCTGTTATCAATTTTGGCGTGTAACATATCATTACATATTTCGGAATTTGCTGTGATATGGCCTCATGGCCTCCCTTAGTAAAGCGTAATTTAAATTAGTATAGCCTGGTAATTTTTCGACATATTGTTGAAATCTATCTATTTGTTAGGAATAGGGAAAGAAGACGGAAAAAACTTCAAAGACAGTAAGTAGCTAGCGACGAAGATGCGAAACTGAATTAACTGATGATGTGTCAGAACAGAAGGAGGTGAAAATATTTTTAAAACTTTTATACATCTGCACTATATTTTAGTGTATTTGAAAGTATTTTTTTAAACTTTTATAGGTATGCACTATCTTTTAGAGTGTTTCAAAGGATTGTAATGTCTGAATAAATACCGGGTGAACCAAAAGTTCGTTAAAACTTAAAAAAATCATATAAAAGGAAGAAATTATGATAAAGAAGTGCGGTTTGCAAGAAAGGGCTCACAAGGTAGTCGGATTTTTTTTGCAGCAAAAACATTTTTAGTTAAAAATGTCACTGGTAGAGGGCGCTGACGACCCGAAACACAATGAACAGGACAACAGTACGCTTTATTCTTGCAATAACAATTGTTCAACATGACCTCCAGCCAGACCACATTCTTCGTCTTCAGTCCTTTCGCCGTGCGAAAATTTCGCAACGCACCAGTTGCTGACTCTCCGTTCAAATAGAACAACTTCACCAACAACACTCGATAGGGTAATGATAACATTCTGAAAGTGAATGAGAAATCCTCGTGTATCCCGGTCTTTTATTGCAGGATTAATTTGCATAATTCTGCTGAATCTTTCGTATGTTAGCGCCATCTACAGGTGACTTTTTTAACTAAATTTTTTTTTTGCTGCTAAAAAAAAATCCGACTACCTTGTGAGCCCTTTCCTGCAAACCGCGCTTCTTTATCATAATTTTTTTTCCTTTTTTATGACGAACTTTTGATTCACCCGGTAGATAAAACAAGTGATTCTAGTGATTGATATCGTGACGTTTTGCTTGGAAACTGGCTCCAAACATGCGGTTGCTATGTTTCATTTTTTATTTAATATAAATCGTAGAAAATGTTACCAAAATGCTTAAAAACTATTAAAACACTTAACTGTGAGATATCATATATTCTAATACGAGCAAATCTTGTGTGTGTGCGTGTGGTTATATATGTGCAAATTTTATCTTAAAAACGGCTCTAACGATTTTAACGAAATTTTGTATTCTACCGTTTTGGGGCGCCAGAAGACCATTGGGCTAAGTCACATGTTTGAGAAAATACGATTAGTGGGTCATTTTAGTCAGGGGGTCATTATAGATCAAGCTATTTTTATCTTAAAAACGGCTCAGACGATTTGAACAAAATTTTGTATCCTACGGTTTTGGGCACGAGAAAATCATTGGGCTAAGTCACAGCTCGACAAAATCCGATTTGTGGCTTATTTTTGGGGCCCTGCGGGTCAAGCTAATTTTATCTAAAAACGGCTCAGACTATTTTGCCTGAATTTTATATCCTACGGGTTTCGGGCACGAGAAGACAATTGGGCTTGATCGAATGTTCGAGAAAATTTGATTAGTGGGTCATTTTGGTCATGGATCATGATATTTGAACTCAAAGCTGATTTTGACCGAGCATTGTTCGGTTTTCCCTGCTCGTAGCTATAATATTCAAATGAAATCGAAAATCCAACGTAGTAACCGTTTGTTTGGAGTCAAGTTTCTAAGCAAATTGTCATGATTGACGTCACAGTGAAAGCAATATCACATTATGGATAATAACATATAAAAACTATTATTATTATTATTAATTTTATTACCCTTATTATTATTATTATTACTATAAAGGATATTTTAGAGATCGAATCAACGTTAGAAAAATCTATATTTTAATCTTACCTTTATAAGGTCTGGTAGAGGATCCCTTTTCTCTCATTTCTCCCATTGTCTCGAGCTTGTACTAGAAAGAAGAAACGTGACGGTCGTTAAAAACAAAGGATACATACATACAATACATACAAGGTGTCCCAATAGACCGTGTACAAACTGTAAAATTATCCCCTAATCACATTTACGGTGTCTTTTTAAGCTTATTTTCAAAATTTTAAGGGCCCGGGGCTCAAAGGGTTAAACTTTGTACACGGAGATATAATCAATCAAGCTAATCGTATTATCAAAAGCAGAATGAACACTTCATCTACCAGGATGATTCAAAAAGTATTAGACAAATTTCAAGGGATGGTACAGCACATTAAAACTAGTCATTGGGGATCATCGTAATACTTACCCATCATGGATATGCATAATATAAAATATGAAAATAAAACATGTGTAAACTATTTACGAAATGCATTGCAATTCGAATAAAATCGTGGCTTGATGACGTCCTAAACTTTAAATGCTCTATAACTGAATTGCGTAAAAGAAACACCTTTATAACTCCAAAACTGATAATCCTATTAACTAAGGTTTTCTGCGTCGGATGAAGCGTCTCATTTCCAAATGAAATATATCTTTGAATTGAATTTGGAATGAAATACAGGGTCATGAAAAATCGAAGCGTGTGGACAATAGGATTACAAATATCTCGGCAACTCATCATCCGATTGACTTCATTCTTTATGTAAAATTTGTGTTTTTTTTATTGTCTTTTATAGTCACTCCTTAAATAATTTCGAAAATGTTTATGTACCTTTTATCAGAACGACTCTTTCGAGAGTCCGAAAAAATTAGTTCCGGATCATCGAGGTGACTGAAATTCAATAAGCTTCTTCCCATGATTACATACTGAGTACATACCCAATTTCAAGTTTCTATCTCAGTTTGTTCGGGAGATAGAGCGTTTACAGACACACACACACACACAGACAGACGGACGGCAATTTTTTTTTTCTAAAAATATGTTTTTCGGAATCTCCAGTGTCTGAAACGTGTAAATCCGTCAATTTTTTTTTCGATTTTTAAAACGATTACAAGACTTACCCTATACTACGTTTGATGGGTAAGTAAGAAACATTTTTTACTTACCCATCATTCGTAGTATAGGACAAGTCTTGTAATCGCTTTAAAAATCGAAAAAAAAAATGGCGGATTTACACGTTTCAGATACTGAAGATTCCGAAAAACATATTTATAGAAGGAGAAAAAAATTGCCGTCCGTCTGTCTGTAAACGCTCTAACTCCCGAACGAATTGAGATACAGACTTGAAATTGGGTGTGTACTTAGTATGTAATAATGAGAAGAAGCCTATTGAATTTTAATAACCTCGATTATATGGAACTATTTTTTTCGGACTCTCGAACTATTCGTTCTGATAAAAGGTATATCAAAATTTTCGAAATTGTTTATTTTAAGGAGTGAATATAAAGAACAATAAAAAACATAAACTTTGCATAAATAAGGAAGTCGATCGGAACATGAGCTGCCGAGATATTTGTCATCCTATTTTCCACACGCTTCGATTTTTCGTGACACTGTATTTCATTCCAAATTCAATTCAAATATATATTTTAATTGGAAAGGAGACGCTTCATCCGACGAAGTAAACTGTTAGTTAATAGGATTATCATTTTTGGAGTTATACGGATGTTCCTTTTTACGCAGTTCAGTAATAGAGCATTTAAAGTTTATGAAGTCATCAAGCCACAATTTTAAGCACTCTATCTACTGAACAAATTGAGATAGGGGCCTGAAATTTGGTATGTAATTAGAATGTAATAGTATCACAAAGCCTATTAAATTTCAGTAACCTTAATTATCCGGAACTATTTTTTCGGGCTTTCGAAATATTCGTTCTGATGAAGCGTATATAAAAAATTTTAAGTGTACAGATTTGTGTAATTATTTATATAAATAAATCTTTTAAAAATACGTTTAAATTTTATTTGGGAATTGCAATGCATTTTATAAATAGTTTACACATGTTTTATTCTCATATTTTATATTACACATATCCATGATGGGTAAGTATTACGGTGGTCCCAACAAATAGTTTTAAATCGACTAGTTAAGTCAAAAATGTATCTCTCTCCAATCCGGGATCTGAATCCCCTAGTATTTTATAATACTAGGGGCCGATATTAGCGCCTAGTATTATAAAATACTAGGCCGATAGTAGGCCGATATTAGCGCCCGATGTTAACACATCGGTATTATTTTAGCATAATTATACAATTTTTTCCGATATTTCCTATTGACATAAGTAGTAGTGCGTTGCATAAGCGCCGCGGCACGAAAACCAGGGAAGGGCAAAATTTTAGAACCAATATGACTGAATTTTTAAAACATATCAACATAAAAAGCAACTTAGAAATTTAACAATTAAAAAATATTAAATATTCAAAAATAAAATCCTACCAGCATAAAGAAAAAGAAGAAAAAAAAAGATAAATAACTTAAAGGCCCCATAAAAAAATTACCGACTCTTTTATTTAAAGATGACATATAATTATGTTTTACATTAATTTTTATAGTAAGTAAAAAAAAGTTACAAAATATATTTAAAAAATAATAAAAAGAAAATCGGGTTTATGCATTTAACAACATCATTTACACAACATAAATATTCATTTTATTTACGTTTTCTCCTCATAAATAGCTAATTATTGTATTTCTTTTGTTACTATCTTCCCATTTCCTATTTATAAATATTTAAATTTTATTTGCATCCTTTAGTCATCACCACATTCTTAATTTTATCTACATTAATTACTATTTTGTTTAAAATCTAATGTAATTCCATCTTCTCCTCTTTCCTAATAGAGGGCAGCACCAGATTAATCATTTAACTATTCTGTAATTTCAGGTTTTCCTTTTATTTATATGCGATAGACGGCAGCACCAAACAATTTAAACAATTTAATTTTCTTTCATCATTTCTATTAATGCAATGGCATTGTGTTTTTCACCATTCTGGGTTTATTGGTGGTATGAAGAGTTGGAGTATTTGCAAGGCACTTTTCATCCATTTAAATCTTCCTCAATCTTCGTTTTTTTTTTTTTTTTTTTTTTTTTTTTTGAGTTTTGTACATTGCTTTATGATCTAATTTCTATTTGTGTTGAATAATAGTTTATTTATTTATTTATCTTGTTATTTGAACTCTTGTAGGTTTTTATTTATTTTTATTTCATATATAAGATATTATTAGGGGCTTAATATTGTCGATTTTAGGCATAATGCTGACAATATTTGATGAAATAACATATATGTACTATGAATATTCTTATGAAGCTCCTCTGACGATTCCATAAGATATTCATAGTTTTCAATTTTTGTTTTTTAAGTTTGAGTCTTGCAGTATTCTTTCTATTGCTTCTTACAATATCTCATCCTTTGTTTTTCACATGTATTTGTTTAATTTGGATATTTCAGTAATTTTTTATATAATTTAATTTAGTTATATTAACGTTATAGTATTTTAATTTATGGCTTTTATTTTCCCTTTTAACGTGAAAAAAAATGTAAAAATCTAAGTGTTTATATCTATTATAACTGCGACCGATGTATGTAATGTATGCTTTAAAAAATATCTTAACGGTAAAATTAACCTTATTCGTTAGATACAATATTTGAACCGGAATATCGAATGAAATCGGAATAGTGTATGTTAAAACATTAGTAATTATATAGGGTAAGCACTAAAAAACTTTTTTTGTTTTATTATATTCCATTTAAAAGCTTTTCTTGTTTTTCAATCTTGTTTGACAATCGATTGGGCAGAGAGAAACACAATATTTGGCATAGACTGGGTGGCGGCAGCACAGACTATCACCTCATCGAGTTCACGGCTGAAATTCCAGAATGAGTTAAAACTCGATTCGTATATTAAAACGCAATCGGTCTGCCAAGTCATATCTTAGTGGAAAACACGTGAAAACCCTATTTTAACGATTGACTCGTAGGTTTACCATTGTGTTTTCCTGCACCCAAAAGTATTATAACATGGAAAACTAGGTGCAGGAAAACACAATGGTAAACCTACGAGCCAACCGCTAAAATCGGGTTTTCGGGTGTTTTCCACCAAGATAGGACTTGGCAGACCGATTGCGTTTTAATATGCGAATCGAGTTTTAACTCATTCTGGAATTTCAGCCGTGAACTCGATGAGGTGATAGTCTGTGCTGCCGCCTCCCGGTCTAGCATAAAGCTAGTCTCTACAGAAATCGATTGTTCATTGCTTATATTTGTAAATCCTCTGCCCTTGATGAAGTGATTTACAATATAAGCTTTCGTCTGCGTTTATACTCTTGTTTTTTTCATTTGAATTTATCATATTTCATTTCTTAGGACTACAGCATTTAATTTTCAATTTGACTCTCCTATTTGGTATAGAGATTTCATTGTATTTGGTCAATATCTTATGATTCAATGGATTAATTGTGCAGAAAGATTATATATATATATATATATATATATATATATATATATATATATATATATATATATATATATATATACATATATATATATATATATATATATATATATATATATATATATATATATATATATATATATATATATATACAAACAATTTAATAAATAAAACGTACCAGAATATTTCAATATATTAAATATTCTTACAAATTTATAAGTCCGCAGTAGCGCTTAAGGAGGGACGCCCCTGAATTTGCTTAAGGACTTTTGACTCACCTTGTATAGATATAATTTAGAAGAATAAAAATAGAAATGAGAAGTGAAATGAACTTACAATGTAAATGCCTTCCGTGAATAAATCGGAGATGCGCATCTGCTTCAAAAAATCCTTTTTGTAGAATACATGTTTGGACACGTAGCGACGAAGAGCCTCTTGAACGACTGTCTGCGATGTTAAGCTAGAAAAACTGAAATAGAAACAAACAAAAATGTCAATATTCAGTCTATTTTAAAGTATTTCAATGCATTTCGTTTACAACCTGATGGACATATGCAGAGTCCTGCGACAAAATCTTTTTAACACTTTCCAACATAGTTGAAAAGTGTTTAAGAATTCGGTTTCTCTGTCTGTCTGTCCGTGCTCTAACTCGCGTAAATATACTCGGATTGTGATGCAATTGATATATGTTATTGAGATTTACTATCGCATGTTCGGTATTGCAAATGAAGTGTGTAGCACTTATAGTTTTTTTACAGGGACACTCAAAAGAATTCCGTTACATGACGGTCTATGGGAAACATCATTTGCGGTGTGCTTTAATGATTTCCCACTATTTAAAACATATTGAAATTGATATAGATCACTGCGGTGAACTACAAAAGGCATACTGTAGAATAGGATGTGTATAGCACTTATAGTTCCTTTACAGGGACACTCAAAAGAATTCCGTTACATGACGGTCTATGGGAAACATCATTTGCGGTGTGCTTTAATGATTTCACACTATTTAAAACATATTGAAATTGATATAGATCACTGCGGTGAACTACAAAAGGCATACTGTAGAATAGGATGTGTATAGCACTTATAGTTCCTTTACAGGGACACTCAAAAGAATTCCGTTACATGACGGTCTATGGGAAACATCATTTGCGGTGTGCTTTAATGATTTCACACTATTTAAAACATATTGAAATTGATATAGATCACTGCGGTGAACTACAAAAGGCATACTGTAGAATAGGATGTGTATAGCACTTATAGTTCCTTTACAGGGACACTCAAAAGAATTCCGTTACATGACGGTCTATGGGAAACATCATTTGCGGTGTGCTTTAATGATTTCACACTATTTAAAACATATTGAAATTGATATAGATCACTGCGGTGAACTACAAAAGGCATACTGTAGAATAGGATGTGTATAGCACTTATAGTTCCTTTACAGGGACACTCAAAAGAATTCCGTTACATGACGGTCTATGGGAAACATCATTTGCGGTGTGCTTTAATGATTTCACACTATTTAAAACATATTGAAATTGATATAGATCACTGCGGTGAACTACAAAAGGCATACTGTAGAATAGGATGTGTATAGCACTTATAGTTCCTTTACAGGGACACTCAAAAGAATTCCGTTACATGACGGTCTATGGGAAACATCATTTGCGGTGTGCTTTAATGATTTCACACTATTTAAAACATATTGAAATTGATATAGATCACTGCGGTGAACTACAAAAGGCATACTGTAGAATAGGATGTGTATAGCACTTATAGTTCCTTTACAGGAACACTCAAAATAATTCCATTACATTGTGGTGTGTGGGGAAAAATCGTTTGCGGTTTATTTTAATAACGTTTCGCTATTCCGAACATATTGAAATGAATATATATCACTGAGATGCATTACAAGAGGTTTACAAATAGAATATTGTGAGTATAACAGACATCGTTCATTTTTACAGGGACACACAAAAGCATTCTGTTAAAGTACTATCTTTTAGCAATAATTGCTGGAAGCCCGTTTTCAGTTACGGAACGAGTTTTTAAATTTAACTCCATTTTTTCCTATTACTTCGTGTGTATAAATTCTATAGAACTTATACAGTGGAGCAAAAAAAGATCTCGAATGTATTTCCGTTTATTGACGGAAATTCCAGAAGGGGAAATTTAAACTCAGCTATCCGTTTCCTAACTGAACTAAAATTTAGCATTCTACGTAGTATCTATACAAATCTATACTAGGTCCTATACAGGGTTACATAAAAGATTTCGGATATTTTACCGAATATTAGTAGTAATTCCTGAAATTTGGTTTTAAAGTGTGTTGTTCGTTTTCCAATTTGTTTATTTTAGTACTTACTTTTATCCAATATTATTATCTACTTCAGCATCATACAGTATTATTACATGATAGTATTGCTGTATCACATAGTATTATTGTATTATTTAGTACTGCTCAGTACAGTTGGTAAATTGTATTTTTAATATTTATATTTTCGGAAATTTTGTAATTTCAGAATTCGTATTTCAGTATTACATAGTATAATTCTTGCTCAATATCACAAAGTATTATTTAGTATTGCTCAGTCTAATTAGTAAATTGGTTTTCTGAGTTATTATATCATCAAAATGTGAATTTTTGGGATTTGTGTTTCAGCACTATTTCTCTAAATCTGATGGTGGTATTTGATTTGTGTTTATTGTTTTCACTACTTGTACCTATTCCTATACAATCACTTATGCTATTCCCTAATATTCTTAGTATTAGTACATTGCTGTACTTAAACTGTGTTTACTGTAAATACCCCTATGTAATTATTCAAGTTTATTTCCATATACGTCTTTTTATACACTCGATGCTACTATTCAAACTATGATTATTTCATTTGACATTATCGTATTTATTAATTGTTTATCGTTCAATAGGTGAGCTAATAGTATTGTTCTGTATTTATTGTTTTCTCTCAACTTTAATAATTATCTTGTAAGGCTTTGCCGCATAGTTAACAAACCTGCTGGGCGGGGCTAGTTGAGCTTAAGCCGAAAGGTAGGCCTTACCGCCCAGTTTGACTTTGACGTTGTTTACTTAGACATCATCTTTCACCTTATTAAACGGTAAAGATTTATAAAAGTAGTCTGGAAGTGTTGGAAAGTATTACATAATCTATGCTTCAGGATTGAGTTTTCGTTCTTGTTTATCATTATTATTGAAATAATTTTGCATTTATGTCTTTACAGTTTGCACAGTGTTATGATACTTCAAAATATTTTTAAACGATTGTAACCTTTAGAGGAGTTTGGATCCTTAAACTTTTAAAAAATATTAATTTTGAAAAAAAAAAAAAAAAACCTACACTGTGAAATATTTTTGTCAAATTAATGCAAAAAACTTTCAATGTTGGAGTCAGTTTAAAACCGTTTAATTTACAGAAAATATCTGTATTTGTTTACGTGGAAGTGACTGTTTTCTTAACAGTTTCATACCGTTTACATTTACAGAGATAAACTGTTATTTTAACAGAAATGTTTTGTGGTTTTTACAGAGAAAACCTGTAACCTGTTTACGTTTTTCTGTTACTCTATGAATCCCCCCCCCCCCCCCATTCACCTTATAAATAATGAAAAAACTTAACTTTATACAAAAAAATCACATTTTTTCATATTTGGCGGGTTTTTAACTGACATTGACAGACAAACAGTGAAAATCAGAGTGTGGTTACAGCTTGGTTAGGAATAAAATAATCTATATTAATAAAAGAAAGTTCCGCTCTGTGTGTGTGTCTGTGTGTCTGTTGGCGACGGCTAGCAAAATCTAGCCCACCTAGAAGTCTGGAAATTTAGGTGTGGATAGTCCAAGGTCTGGCCACGTGCACCTGAGTCTCAGAATATTAATATTTTGATAATTAGCCTAGATATTAATTAGATTATCATTAACCATCAATTCTAAAATGTCATCTTTTAAATCAAAATGGCGAAAGAAATGAACTGGCGCATTGGATTTGCAACCGGAAATGAACGAATTCGAAATTATTTTACTAATGAGCGAATTTTAAGAAAATTAATTGAGATATCAATTTGAAAATTTCTGAGCATACGTAAAAAAATATTCTGTATCTGACTATGTGATTTTTGAAAAATTCGGTTGGTAATTTTTTTTAATTTATGCAAAAAACTGCCAAAAATCTGCCGGCGCCAGTAAAAACGATCCGAGAAAGTTTCAGACAGGGATCTGCTTTCATTAAAAACTGAACTACAAAGAGATCTGTTTCTCGGGCCGATCCCTCCATTTAGTTTACGAAAATGAAAGGAAATAATTGCCAATTTTTACTAATGAACAAAAATTTAGGTAACTCATTAAGATATAGATTTGAAATTGAGGTCGGGAAGGGGTGTCATCTGCCGCCTATTTTAGCGTAGCGTCTTCGTTATGTTCTAATTATCAGAAAAATGTAATTCTTTTTTTAATGATCGCGTTAATGTAGGTGACGGTGGTTCTAATGAACAAATTATTCATTATATTTGCGGGTATGGGGAGGGAGGGGGGTTAACGCCTTTCTCTGAGATTGTAATTATCTCGGGCCCGGGCAACGCCGGACAGGTTAGCTAGTAATAATATAATAAACAGAAAAACACTGTTTTTTCCTTTAAAAAAATTTTTTTCTGTAAAAAATATGAATTTTTTCTGTAAAAATTACAAAATTCATATTTTTTACAGAAAAAAACTGTTTAAAAGAAGAAAAAAAGTTTTTTTTTTTTTTTTTTTTTTTTTTTTTGTAGAAAATATGGAATTTTTACAGAAAAAAAAGTTTTTTAAAAAAACAGCTATATTCTGTAAAAAAATGTTTTTTTTTCTGTAAAAATTACAGATATATATATATATATATATATCATTTCCGGAAAAATAGATATTAAATCGAAAAAGAGTCTCAATAGGGATGTTAAGTTCTGAAATTTTCAAAGCTAGTCTTAAGTTTCCCATAGGAATTTTCAGTCCATGTCAACAAAAGATAAAATGTTGCCAACTTTAAAATGTACTTATTTTATTCCGAAAATGAGTCCTATCATATAATAACAGACGATAGAATTCATTTTTTCACTGAAATAATAACGATGATTTTTTTTTTACATTGTCTTGTATTGGATATTGGCACATAGTATAATTTTTATGTAACAGAATTGTAATTAATTGTTTGTAAAAGTGTATCGAAATTTCATTTCATAAGATAAAATGAATATCTATAATATGTAATATCTGCAGACATAAAATAAATTTTGTATTTATGCATTTTTGCATAAGAGTTCAACCAAGATCTGAATATTTATAAAACTAGTTATAGTACGAACGCACCTCATGTGTCACGTTTGACATACAATTTCCAACTTGTTAATATTTGAAGAGTGACACATATGTTTGAAATAAAAGAATCAACAACAGTGTAAAGAGAATTAAGCAATTTTTTTTTATTTAATTCATTATTACTAAATCTGAAGCATAATGATGCTTCAACATAACTATGCAAATGCTGTCATTACTATATGCAGATAATAACAAAAGAATTTGTTAAGACAAAATAATACGGAATCAAAAGACATGTCCTATACCAGAACCGAACGGCTTAAAGAGAACACTTTTCTAAACACTTTAAATCGAATTGAATGACACTCTTAACAGTTGAAGGGGTTAGATTTAGAATGACAGTGGAGTAAGTCAAAATTTAGTGATTTGTGAAACTTGCCGTATGGCCGTTTCATTAAGTGGTCCAACTTGTTTTGCCGTCTAACGACTCCCAAAGTGAACTATGACTGGCACATTGAACAGAAATTAATATACGTTCAGTGAAAAAACGGTTATCTCGATTTTCAAAATATTTGACTTACTCCACTGTCATTCTAATTCCCCCCCCCCCCCCCCAGTTGTTAAATATAGAATATTTTCAAAGAGATAACTTTAGTTGTATTTCTTAAAATGTGGTTTTCGGGCATTGCGCGTATGGTTGTTAAAACATTTTTCAGTGTTTTTTCATGAAATTTTCAGGATATATAGTGTATGATAGGTTTTTTAAAATAAACCTAATTTATATTATATATATATATATGTTTTTTGAAATTCAAAGATATTATAATTATATCTACCCTATATATATAAAATCCTAATGAAACGAATTTGTCAAACGATTTTATGAAACGAATTTATGAAACGATTTTATGAAACGACTGATTAAACGACTGATTATGTTTCAGGGCTATTTTTAATAAAATATTAAACGCTTGATGGTGAAATTAATACGAATTGTCCATAAAAATCCGCGTATGTCAAAACTGGTAATAGAATTTTGAAATTGGAATTGGTTTTCGAGATATTAATTTTTTTCTAATTTTAGTGACATTTCTGTAATGATGGCAACTAATTACTCAGTTTTTTTGTGACAAAAAAGGGAAAAAATTGAAAAGGATCCCGAAAGGGATAATTGATTTCTTTTTATTCGTCATTTTCAAATTGAAATTGAAATTATCTTTTATTTCAATCGATAATGAAGACAAGATTGTGATTAAATTATGTTTTTCAGGAAAATTTGAAAAAAAAAATCACATTTCTATCGTCAGGATTCAATCGTCTGTCAGCATTTAATTTAATTTATAAACTGAAAATATTTTGAATAAATTCGTCCAAATGACGTCATTTATGTAAACGCAAAAGAAAGGAGCAAAAAAATATTTATACAATTTGTTTAGCGTAAAATGTCATATATCCTATTTTATATATAATCAGAAGTAATTTGTATGGAAAAAACAATAATAATATACGTATAATTAAAATACGCGTATAAACAAAAAAATCGTCGAATTTGTTTCCATGGCTGTTTATGTCATTTGGCACCAAATCTCACTTTCTGATGCCCGAATTGCGCCAAGCTTTTAAAAAAAAATCCCTGACGGCTCGGCCTCAGGGTAGATTTCGAAGACGCAGAACGTGGGGTGCCTGTTTGTCGGGAATTGCGGAAGAAATGGCCTTTTTGCGATGATGCTGCAGTTGGAACCGCCTCCTTCGAAACGAAACTTGTTTGCAGGCGGAGCCAGCAAGGATTTTTTTTTTTTTTTTTTTTTTTTTTTTTTTTTTTTTGCTATAAGAGTTGGTCCTATAAAAAACATGTCAATATAAAAGTTTTAGATAATATTAAGAGGATTTATAATATATTTAAGCGGATTTGAAATATTGGGAATTGACGAAGTTATGAATTTTTTCTTCTAAAAGCCCCCTTCCCTCCCCCCCTTAAGGCAATTTTTAATTATATCAAAAATCTGTCATACATAAGTTTTTGGCACTATTCCTAGAAGTAATAATAACTTCAAACGGATTCGATACGTATCATAATTAAGAAATTATGGGGTTTTTTTCTGTTTTCACAAAAAGCCCCCCCTCCCCTTGGTTTGATTTTGCCCATTAACGAACTTAACCGAGATTTTATGTCTCTTGATTTTATGTATCAGTTTCGAAAAGATGCGGGAGTTGGAACCGCCTACTTCGAAAAATAACTTGTTTACAGGCGGAGCCGGCAGGGATTTTTTTTGTTTTTAATTTTTTTTTTGCTATAACGGTTGGTCCTATAAAAAACTTGTCAATATAAAAGTTTTAGATAATACTAAGAAGATTAATAATAAATTTACGCGGATTTGATATCTTGTGAATTGACGAAGCTATGATTTTTTTTCTCCTAAAACGCCCCCTTTTTCCCCCCCTTGGGGCCATTTTTAATTATATCAAAAATCTGTCATACATACATTTTCGACCCTTTTCCTAGAAGTAATAATAACTTTAAACGGATTCGATAGGTATAATAATAAAGAAATTATGAGGATTTTTCTGTTTTCACAAAAAGCTCCCCCTCCTTGGTTCGATTTTGCCCATTAACGAACTTGACCGAGATTTTATGACCCTTGATTTTATGTATCAGTTTCGAAAAGATGCGTGAGTTGGAACCGCCTACTTCAAAAAATAACTTGTTTGCAGGCGGAGCCGGCAGGGATTTTTGTTTTTAATTTTTTTTTTTGCTATAACGGTTGGTCCTATAAAAAACTTGTCAATATAAAAGTTTTAGATAATACTAAGAGGATTAATAATAAATTTACGCGGATTTGATATCTTGTGAATTGACAAAGCTATGATTTTTTTCTCCTAAAACCCCCCTTTCCCCCCCCCTTGGGGCCATTTTTAATTATATCAAAAATCTGTCATACATACATTTTCGGCCCTTTTCCTAGAAGTAATAATAACTTTAAACGGATTCGATACGTATAATAATAAAGAAATTATGAGGATTTTTCTGTTTTCACAAAAAGCCCCCCCATCCCCCCCCCCCCTTGGTTCGATTTTGTCCATTAACGAACCTGACCGAGATTTTATGACCCTTGATTTTATGTATCAGTTTGGAACAGATTTATGCAGAATTTTTCCAGTTATCGTGGTCAGAAAAAAGTGACATAGATAGATAGATAGATAGATAGATAGATAGATAAACTTTTGAACTGGGTGTGGTTTTGGGTTCTGGGAGTCATGATCGGCGTAGATCTGCAAAATTTTTTCAAAATTTCCAACTTAGGTGAGAATGTAATGGGTAGTATTTCTTACGAAATCTACCTAAAAGCGTCAAAACCCCTATAATAGAAAAGCACCAAAAGCTCATTGGGTTTGTTTTCATAACTTTTGGCAACAAATCTATGTATATTAACGAATCTATCCCTTTTCGAAGCTCAAATTACGCCAAACCTAAAAGCAAAGGATCCTATACCGGAAAATAACCCTATTTTCTTATGGACAATATTCAAGTGACATAACAAGGTGTAAAATTATCGCGGATAGCAAATTTGTTTAAATATGTCATGAATTAATACCGAATAAATGCGGGCATGCATGCACAAAATATTTAATTAATTTTGTATGATAAATAATTATTAGAAAATTCGTATATACACATTAATTAAACTAAATTATTTACATATTTAAAATAACATGAAAATATGCATGATGGTGCACTAAAATAGAGAGAAAATTAAAACCTGTTACTAAAAATGTCTATAACAGTACTTTTCAATACCGTGGTTCTTAATGTTATTCACAAGCAGATGGAATTTTTCTCATCCTTAAACGCAAACGAATAATAGAATACAGATCGTTGTTATAAAAGTCCGAGAGGTAGCCACAATTTAAACCTAACCATTTTATACTATCTGGTTTTCAAGTTGTAATTGATTTTACTTATCAATCCCGAAAACAGTCGTCAGTTGTCGCAACAACTGTGTATGAGGCCATGGTAATCAAAAAATGCCCCATTAAAACTTTAAAAGCATGGCAACCCAATTACAGATTTACCAATATTTTTAAAACAAAGCACGCTGTCATGTTTTTATAGGCTTCGAAGTCTGAGTGGGGGTTGGCGACGTAGCTCACAGGGGGTAAGCCCCGTAGTATATATATATATATATATATATATATATATATACATATATATTATTTTTTTTTGGCTGTTAAAAAAATATTTTTTCTTGGTGTTATGTATTGCTAAAATTTTCAAAATTTTACATAAGCAAGATACAGTTTCGTTTTTAAAACATAAAGGTGTATAAATAAACATTTTTCTTTTAGTTTCAGTGTAAGTCCGAGTCTCTCAAGTATAATTAGATACCAAAAATTTAGTTTTACATGCAGAAATTCTTTTATAACCCTGCGCACAACCTGTGATTCCAATTTTTTGCTCGACAAATGTTTAAAGACCTATAAAAAAGCTTTATCATCTGAAAAAAATCCCTGACGGCTCGGCCTACAGGCACAGATAGATTTCGAAGACGCAGACCGTGGGATGCCTGTTAATTGGGAATTGCAGAAAAAAGACCTATTTGCCATGATGCGGCAGTTGGAACCGCCCATTTCGAGATAAACCTCTCTCTGTAGGCGGAGCCAGCAGAGATTCTTTTTTGTTTTAAAGTTTTTGTTTTTCTGTAAGAGTTGGTGCTATAAAAAACTTGTCAATATAAAAGTTGTAGATAATATTAAGAAGATTTATAATAAACTAGCAAGCTACGCCCGCTACGCTGGTCAATTTCTCTTAACGAACCTTTAATCAAACAAAATATTGACATTTCATAATTCACTTTTACATTTTAACAGAATAATAAAGATACTATAATTTGTGACTCGTGCTATAGCCAATATACACGTCAGGACACGTCGCCCTTATCATTATCTTTTTACGCGTGAAGGTTTCGCTATGGTACTCTATTGTGAAATTTGGTAATTTTAGAAATTCAATAGTTGAAAAATCACAGAATCATTAGATCATTTTTCTTTAGAAATTGTTCTTAGAGCGCATTTAGATCTTATAAATAACAATCATGCCGAACTTGAAGTTTCTAGCTCCTTCAGCATCGCAAAAATCGCAATTTTAGAACGTTTTTCGCTTCTGCATCCCCCTCGGGGTAGTGGCACCGACATAAAATATAGCCTATGTTGGAGCAGGGATTGTCACCATCCATTTGCCACCATCACTTTTGAAATCGCTTTAGTAGTTCCAGACATTCCATACAAATTGTAATTTATAATGTTTTTAGAAAATTTTTTGCTTATTTCAGCCTTTTAAATTTCGAATTTTTTTAGATTTTGTTCTTATAGAGCATTTAAATTTTGTAAGTAACGACCATACAAAATGTCAAGTTCCTAACTCCTTCATTATTGAAAATATCATAATTTTGGAACGTTTTTCGCTCCTGCACCCTCTGCGGGCAGTGGCACCGACAAAAAATTTAGCATATGTTGGAGCAGGGACTGTCACCATCCATTTGCCACCATCACTTTTGAAATCGGTTCTGTAGTTTCAGAGATTCCATAGAAATTGTAATTTAGAATGTTTTTAGAACGCTTCTTCCTCATCTCACCCTTTTAAATAGCGAATGTTTTTATAATTTGTTCTTAGAGAGCATTTACATCTTATAAGTAACTACCATACCAAATTTGATACTTCTATCTCCTTCAGTACATAAAAAATCGACATTTTAGAACGTTTTTCGCTTCTGCACCCCCCCTGGGGGTGGTGGCACCGACATAAAATATAGCCTATGTTGGAGCAGGGATTGTCACCATTAATTTGCCACCATCACTTTTAAAATCGCTTCAGTGGTTCCAGAGATTACCCCCTACAAACAAACAAACAAACAATCTTTACTACTTTATATATTAGTATAGATAAGGGGGAATTAGCCCCTTGTTCCCCCCCTTTATACTTAACCAATCAATCCCGAAAACTAATCAGAGATGCGCCTTAACACAGTGAACCTATAAATAAAATTTGAAGGAAATGGGATAATTCTGCATGAAAAACCCATTTACATAAATTAAGGGGGGTATTAGCCCCCCGTTCCCCCCCTTTATACTTAATCAATCAATCCCGAGAACTAATCAGGGAAGCGTCTTAACCCAATGAATCTATAAACAAAATTTGAAGGAAAACGGAATAATTCTGCATGAAAAACCCATTTATATAAATTAAGGGGGGATTAGCCCCCCGATCCCACCCCCTTTATACTTAACTAATCAATCCCGAAAACTAATCAGTGAAGCGCCTTAACTCAGTGAACCTATAAACAAAATTTGAAGGAAAACGGAATAATTCTGCATGAAAAACCCATTTATATAAATTAAGGGGGGATTAGCCCCCCCCGTTCCCCCCTTTATACTCAGCCAATCAATCCCGAAAATTATCATGCAAGCGCCTTAACACAGTGAACCTATAAACAAAATTTGAAGGAAAACGGAATAATTCTGCATGAAAAACCCATTTATATAAATTAAGGGGGGGGGATTAGCCCCCCGTTCCCCCCTTTATACTTAGCCAATCAATCCCGAAAAGTAATCAGGGAAGCGTCTTAACCCAATGAACCTATAAACAAAATTTGAAGGAAAACGAAATAATTCTGCATGAAAAACCCATTTATATAAATTAAGGGGGGGAATTAGCCCCCCGATCCCCCCCCCCTTTATATTAACTAATCAATCCCGAAAACTAATCAGGGAAGCGCCTTAACACAGTGAACCTATAAACAAAATTTGAAGGAAAACGGAATAATTCTGCATGAAAAACCCATTTATATAAATTAAGGGGAGGGAATTAGCCCCTTGTTTCCCCCCTTTATACTTAACCAATCAATCCCGAAAAGTAATCAGGGAAGCGTCTTAACCCAATGAACCTATAAACAAAATTTGAAGGAAAACGGAGCATGAAAAACCCATTTATATAAATTAAGGGGGGGGATTAGCCCCCCCCCGATCCCCCCCTTTATACTTAACTAATGAAACCCGTAAACTAATCAGGGAAGCGCCTTAACTCAGTGAACCTATAAACAAAATTTGAAGGGAAACGGAATAATTCTGCATGAAAAACCCATTTATATAAATTAAGGGGGGGGGGAATTAGACCCTTGTTCCCACCCTTTATACTTGACCAATCAATCCCGAAAACTAATCAGGGAAGCGCCTTAACTCAATGAACCTATAAACAAAATTTGAAGGAAAACGGAATAATTCTGCATGAAAAACCCATTTATATAAATTAAGGGGGGGGGGGGAATTAGCCCCTTGTTCCCCCCCTTTTATACTTAACCAATCAATCCCGAAAACTAATCAGGGAAGCGCCTTAACACAGTGAACCTATAAACAAAATTTGAAGGAAAACGGATATTTCTATGAAGAGTTATCGCATTACGTACGTACATACATACATACAGAACCGGCTGCCAAGCTCTCAGGGCTTGACAGCCAGTGTGATAACTGAAAAATCGCAATTTTAGAACGTTTTTTGCTCCTGCACCCCCTGGGGTTAGTGGCACCGACATAAAATATAGCCTATGTTGGAGCAGGGGTTGTCACCATCAATTTGCCACCATCACTTTTGAAATCGGTTCGGTAGTTCCAGAGATTACCCCCTACAAACAAACAAACAAGATTTACTCCTTTATAATCCTAATAATATTATAAATCTGATTGTGTGCAAATGTTAGGCTGAAACCAGCGTCAAAATGGAGCATTTAATGATCATGTATCTTTGCATATAAGTTGATTATAACCCTCAAATGAACATAGGCTGATTTTTGTTTATTTTATTCAAATATTTTTCTTAATAATTCAAAATTTCGTTATTTTCATTGAGAATAAATGGACATTTTTTCGTATAGCATTTTAAAATAGTTAAATTTACTTTACCGTTGCTAATACTTTATAGTTGCCAAAACTAATTCAAAACCCTGAATAATAATTTTTACTCAACAATTTAGTTTCAATTGAAAAATTTTCACGGGAAAAATTAAAATGAAATTAAAAAAATTAAAGAATTAAGAAGATTAAATAATATTATTAGAAAAAAAACGTACTTTTTTTAGTTTTTGATAATACAAGGTT
Organism: Maratus michaelseni; assembly: GCA_963931845.1. Lineage (NCBI taxonomy): Eukaryota > Metazoa > Arthropoda > Arachnida > Araneae > Salticidae > Maratus > Maratus michaelseni. The sequence goes on along the minus strand of OZ007591.1, from coordinate 421,080,616 downwards.
TTAATATGCGTAACCATAGGAAATAGGCAAATATGACGTCATTTATCGAAAATAAAGCGGATATGCTTTGATTGGTGAAATAAAATGATTTTGGGTTTTTTCTTAACTTTTTTTTTTTCTTTTGTATGGTAACAATACTTGCCGCTTTACCGTCTGCGCACGGCTAATATAACTATACCGTATTTTTTATTTAAATTTTAAAAAAGTAAAAAAGTTTCAAAAGAAAATGGTTAGCAAATGTCAATAATATGCTCCGCAAAATTATCCATGTCGTAAATGCGAGAAATAGTGATTTGTCATTCATAAAACTAAAAGAAATAACTCGATTACCTAAAAAAAAAATGACGAATGTTAATAGTTGCATTTTTGTTGATAAAACCTAAAGATTTAATATTATTTCGTTAAAGTAACAGAATTTTCCCTATGCCAGTATTGAAATTAATTGCCTGGATTAGAAAATTAACAAGAATTATGTCATTAAAAAGGGATTTCTCTGGGGAAAAGGAGATGTCATATTTGAAATAAAACGGGAATTTTCCAATATGTTTTAAAATAAGTGTGAATCAATTCCTTACATTAATAATACAAGGATCAATAAGTATAGAAAGTAGATGAGTTTCACGCCATATTTATAATGAAAAATTTAAGTGTTTTGTTATCTATACTGATTATTAAGCATGAGTATCCGTTATTTCGTTCTGCATGAGTATCAGAGTTTTCTGCTAAAAATCACATCATAATTTAAAAAAAGAAAAATGAACACGAATCTATTATATTAAAATCTGACTGTGTGTTTGTATTTCGCAACTACTCCTAGACTATTGAACGCAACGTGATTTACTACCGGTTTAGCGAATACCGGTTATAAATGATCCGAGGATGTCACACAAACTCTCAGAATTAAAAAAATTAAATTAAATGCCTTTTCTTTTAACGACATTTCTCTAAAAACGGAAAGTAACTTACTCCATATTTGTGTATAAAAAGGGAGAAATAGAACAGATCAGTATATTTTTTACACCGTTTTCTCATTAAAACTGAAAAACAGAATTTTTTTTCACTTTGAAACAAAATCTTGATTTCAGTAAATTATCCGAAAAATACAAACATATTTTCATATATGCGAACTTCATGAATCAATTTATTCTGGAGAACAAAAATTGCCTGCCAATATACTGTCATTTAGAAAACAAGATTTGTTTCAACTATATATTGAACCAAGGAGGCAGAATTGAATTTAAAGAAAAAGCATATACTATTTCTAATTAATGTTTTTTTGAAGGATGGCTGTTAAAACGTTTCACAAAGGCGTTAAAAGTAAAATTGTTTATCAGGTAAAATTGACATTTGTTTTTACCCAATTCGTCTATTTCCACGATTTTATTTGGCACTCCTTTTTGCATTGGTTGCAATTTCATTTTCGCGATTATTTGGCACAAAATTTCACTTTTTTAAGACTGAGTTATGTCAAGGTCCGTATAACAAAAAATACCGTATTGTCTCCTATGAAATGTGATAAATAGTTAGTTAATTATTAACGTTTTTAATTATTGGGAGTAAAATATTTTGCTTAATTAATGTATTTATTCTTTTAATGTTGCGTGAACGAAGTCACGGGTAACAGCTAGTATTAGTATAAATTTAAGCGGATTTGTTATGTTGTGAATGGACGAAGTTATGAATTTGTTTCTCCTGAAACCCCTATCCCCCCCCCCCTGGAGTCATTTTTAATGAAATCAAAAATCTGTCACACATAATTTTTTGGCCCTTTTCCTAGAAGTAATAATAACTTTAAACGGATTCGATTAGTATCGAAATTAAGAAGTTAGGGTTTTTTTTCTCGTTTTCACAAAATGGAAATTTTCTGTTCCGCTTTCACATATGTTGTTGTATATTTTATTGAAAAAAAAAGGCATATATATAAAATTATTTATACAAACATGTATTTAGTTCCTTTGTAATTTTGCGCCATTTTAATTCTCGCGCCTGGAGCAATGTGCTCCAATTGCTCCACGGTAGCTACCCCCCTGGGAGTTATAATCATTCAAAGCGTGTATATATATTTTTTTTAATCGTCCTGTATTTATGTGCATGGTCCATATATTTATGGCCCATGTATTTATGTGCCAGTCTTTGTCATTCAAATTTTTCGATTCGTACTTTTACCAACCAAAAGAAACAAAATCAATGAGCATTTGAAAAACGTAACAAAAGACACATCATCCTATAACATTAAGTGCCTTGTCAATATATAAATAAATGTCTAAATAGAATAAAAATAAAAATAATAAAAAAAAAACCACTCTATTATAAGCATTAATGCTTATGTTACAAATCACGCCTAATTTCATTGTTGCACTTCATATAGTTAAAAAAGAAAAATAAATGTCTTTACAGTATTTTAATGTGGCATGGAACCAGATTACGAAAAATTCACTACTTGATTTACGCTAAATAGAAAGCGCGAATTAAAATTTATTTTAAAAATTATAATTTTTGCCTTCTTTTTCACTTTAAAGCTTTGCCAACATAAAAGGGAGGGGGAAGCATTATTCAAACTATCTATTCAAGATTTCTAAAAACAAATTCTTTACAATACTTTAATGTGGCGTGGAACTCGATTACGAAAAATTCACTACTTGATTTACGTTCAATAGAAAGCGCAAATTAAAATTTATTTTAAAAATTATAATTTTTGCCTTTTTTTCCCCTTTAAAACTTTGCCTACATAAAAGGGAGGGGGAAGCATTATTTAAACTATCTATTAAAGATTTCTAAAATGTTTTCTCAACGTATAATCCTGATTTAATTACTATTAAACTATTAAATGGAAAAAAAATTACACTATACAAAAATTATTATGCTCTTTATTATGTATTTGTATTTACTCCTTTTTAGTGTTTAAATTAATTCGTTGTTACAGTTTCGTAGCCCGTTGGCAAGTTTTGGCGAGAGCAGTTTGGCGTATAATTAACTCCTTCGTTTTTGTAACTCGTAAACAGTTGTAACCATAAAGAATATTTGTTGATGGATCACATGCGGCCGACTAACGGAAAAATGCCTTAAAATTAAGTTATTAATTTATAGTTAAGTTCTAAAACTATTAAAATATTGTATCGTCATCGAAAACACACCTGTGAACATAACTTTTATATAATTACAACCTATAAAGAAAGCGAGTTAAAAATCAATTGCAAAATTCCATCTTTACGTACAAAAATCAAGTTGAGTTGTATAAAAGAGAGTAATTTTTTTTTCTCTGATGCAGCAAAGCTTTTTCGACATCCTGTACTAGAGATCTGCATGAGCCCGGGCTTGGCCCGAGCCCGTACCCAGCCCGGCCCGGCAAAATGAAGGCAAACTTTAAAACGGACCGGCAGAATTAGGAGAAAATTTTAAACAGACCGGGCGAGCCGACAAAAAAATTTAAAGGGACCCACGGGACAGGTACGGGCTTGCGGCCCATACAGACCTCTAGATTTTTACTTGTTGAAACTTTTTCATTGCATCGTCAAAATCAGAATATTTGAAAGTTTAACATATTTTTTCCGTCTTTGAAACAAAATCAAATCATCACTGTCACTGTCACAAACCAATTTCAAAATTAATTTTACGAAGGCGAAAAATACGAACTATTTTCATCTAATATGATTTTTACGAGAATAAATATTAATGTGCTTCACGAGCTGACGGCAACATTAATTTCAGTAATATAACATGTCAAGCGTAAGAGATCGGTATCGGACATTTTACATCCTGTCTGATTCCGAATTTAATTCCTTTAACAGACCCGGGTTGAGCCGAGATCAGGCTTACATTTTTTACTACATAGTGGAGCCAGGCTGGAACTCACTTAATTGTTCCCAGACAATTTGTTTTATAAAAAATAATAGGCATAATCAGGGCTTAACAAATGCGGTCGCCAGGTCGCCACTGGCGACTAGGTTTTTCTATCTGGCGACCAGATTTTTCTATCCAGGTTAAAATTTTTTAATCTGGCTTTTTATTTATTTTTTTTTTTTTAAATAAAAATTGACATAAGAAATGAACATAAGCGGTCCCCCCTCCCCCCTCCATACACACACACACCCTTACTTGTCCGCGGAAACCAATGATTTTTCTCTTCTATCGTCCATTTAGCAAAAAAGACGGATTTAAAAGGCATTTATTTCCCATCTCATGCACAGAAAACGTTATTCTTTTCCGTTATAGCATACCACGTGATTGCAATGTGGGAAGAGTGGGGGGGGGGGAGAGGGAGGTTTCAATAAAAATGTAAGCAGTCAAGATAATCTAGCCTCTCTGACGGCATCTAAAATTTGATACAATGCTACAAAATGCTCAAGGTATTTTTTTGTTTCAAATCAGATTTTTGTATTTCAGAATTAAAACTGATTAATCTATCCCATTCATTTTAAATAATAATAACATCTAAATTAAGTGATTATAAGTAATTCATTTGAAGTATACTATAAAATTTAATTAAAATTTGAAGAATAACTAATTTTAATAAAAATGTGTATTTTTTAAATATTTCTCCCTCGTGTAAAATGCATGGCGCCTTTATTAGCTGTACATGCACACCACACACTTTGCACAATACGTAGGCGTCACCATTCTTTGGCGTCACCCTGGTTTGTAGCACAGTTGTCTAGTCTATATGACATAAAAGATGAGTGTTTGCAGAGATTGGCAGCTTTTGAAAAAAGAAAAAAATAATAATTCAACAAATATTAAGCATCCTTTTTTTTTTTTTTTTTTTTTTTTGGTAACAATTTATTTTGCTAATGAAATCTATTACGATGCCTCGCTCCATGGAGCCCTAGAATCTTTTTGCATTTGAATCTTCGTTTTTTTTTTTATGTTACTGTTGTCTGGAGATTTATTTTTTATTATGGAAAGTAAAAAACGAAAAAAATATTCTTTCTTGTTTTTGTTTTGTTTTGTTTTTTAATCATTTGGAATTTATAAAAGTGGTAATAAGGAGTAAAATTGTGGCAAATAATCAAAACCAAATGAACCAGAACAAATCATTCATTGCACTTCAGAAGGGTAAGTTTTTATTATTATTATTTTCTTTATCCTCCAATTTTAATCATGGATTGTTGGATCCAAATAAACCTTCCTCCTCTCCTCAGCCGGCTAATTTCGATTACGTAATACGATTTTTGAGTTATTTTGCAAGCTTAATCAGTTTTGATAATTCTCATATATGTATTTATTTTACAAGCACGTAAAGTTTTTTATTATTCGAGCCGGTTTATGTATATAAAAAAGTATTTTTTTACAATTATAGTTGCTTACAATTTCTATCAAGAGCAGCATCTGTTACTCATCTTAATTACAATCTTAACTTAAAATTCTCATAAAATGTTTCATTATAGATGTTGCAAAGTTCCAAAATACTAAAAAATAAATAAAAATTATATATTAAAACAAAAATCATTTGTAACTTTTATTTCGAATTTGGCAAAAATAAGTTCATCAAATGTACATTTTAAAATAACAAAATGAGAATTATTTTGATCGGAAAATAAGAAAAAAATTATTTTCCTGTTTCAATATTTCATTAATGCTCCCCTCATCAGTACTCAACTATCCAGACATTTGAAGCATTCGGCAATCAGCATTTCAAGAACCAGCCGGTTAATTCAGCCTTTATAGTATCATTTTTCAGAGATATATAATTTTGTTAAGTTACATTAGAAAACTTGGTTTATAGGTGTTAAATGTTAGTGTGTTCTTAATTTATATGTGAGTATAATTATATACTGTTCTAAACTATGTAACTAACAATCCTAACCTCTGCTTGTTATTCTTTGAATCTTTTTTAATCCATAGAAAACTTTTGTGTTTTTTTTTTTTTTTTAAACAATGGCGGGGGGGGGGGGGGGAGGTGACGGTATATTTTTTTACTGGCGACTAGAAATTTTTGCTGGCTACCAGATTTTATCAAATTTGTAAAGCCCTGGGCATAATAAATTTCTGATAATAGAATCAGTGGAAATATACCTTAAGTAGTTCTCAACAACACCAAACTCTCTGGAACATTTTCTGACTCATTTTTAACTATCAATGCATAAAATTGGCAGATCTGACTTTTGAAGCGATTTAGAATCGAGTAGTGTTTTCCATTTTTTGATAAATAAATTACTTATCGAGGTATAAGTGATTCTTGTCACGTGACGACAGGTTTTTATCCTTTTCCGTGCTATCACGTCCGGAAATTTGATTCAAAACGACAATTTTGTCAGTATTTTCTGAAAGATCTTTTGCATTAAAAAAAATGGAAAACTTCATTCCATTACATAGTTTCTGAATAAGACCAATTTTCTGAAAAGATCGAATTCAGAAAGTAACTACTTTCGATTTGAGAAATGTCTTAATCAAAATGAAGCATATCAAAACCCTCTTTTTTTCTTTTCTTCTAAACTACATTAGTTTTTTTAATGAATCTTTATTTGAATATTGAAAATTCTAAGTAGTTCATTAATGTTGCTATTGTGTTTTTTCTGTTTTCCAAACTATAAGGAATTATACTATAAGGAAGAAATTTCACTAAAAATATGTATGCAGTATTCTTTAAAAGAATCTTAATTGCATGTTAAGAAAAGTCGGAATTTTATGTGGAAATTGAGTTGGACTTGAATTTCATTGATTTCTGCACAGGTCGTACCGAGCCGGGCCTTTTTTCACTGATTTTTGCACGGGTCGGACCGGGCCGTGAACCGTGAAATTACAAACGGGCCGGGCCAAACTTTTAATTTCTACATCGGGCCGGGCCGGGTCTAGATAGCTTTCTTTCGAGCTGGGCCTGGAAATTCTGGCCCGTGCAGATCTCTACCCTGTACATCACAAAATAACACGTTGAAAACAAATAAAGAATAACAAAATTCTTACTTGCAGCGCCACAGTCTTGATTCAGTCTGTTCAGGTAAGTTTGGAGATGTAGCTTTCTGCTCGTAATTATCTAAGAAGAGAAAAATCATAACATGAGATTTTTGCGGCGAAGAGAAAAAAATATTGGATAAAATTGCAATTTGCAAAGAGCTAATACGACACTAGAAATAATTTGTTGAGAACACTTTTAAAAGGACTATAAATTTTGTCAAAATGTAAAGAAATACAGTAAACTCTCGATTATCTGACGTAATCGATTAACCAACAGCTCTTATAAACTTAAACTTAGTTTCAAGTTTTTTTGCGTCTCGGTATAGACAAACATTGTGTGGGGAAAAAATGACCGCAGTGTTACAAAATTTAACAATAAATAAACTTAAATTATTTTCCACCATTTCTTTATAACACTTTCCAACATACTTGAAAATGAAGTCCGTAAGCGTTTTTAGTTCGTTTACGGGGACACTCAAAAGAATTCCGTTACATTACGGTTTATTGGGGAAAAATCATTTGCGGTTTATTTTAATTATTTTACGCTATTTCAAACATATTGAAATTTATATAGTAGTATATCACTAAGGTGCATTACAAGAGGCTTACTATAGAATATTGAGTGTAAAGCAGTCATTGTTCATTGACAGGGGCACACAAAAGAATTCGCTACTGTCTGTTAAGAATAATTGATGGAAGTGCTTTTTCAGTTTCTTAAAGCGTTTTTAAATTGAACTCATTTTCTGTCTATTACTTGGTGTTTATAAATTCTATAGATCCTATACAGTATACAGAGCAGCACAAAAGTTCTCGACTACATTTCCGTTTATGGACGGGAATTCAAGAAGAAAAATTTTAAACTGTGCTACGCGTTTCCTAACTGAACCAAAACTTAGCATTCTATGTAGTATATATACAAACCTATAGATCCTATACAAAGCTGCACAAAAGAGCTGAGATATTTTTCCGAATAGTGTTGGTATTTCTTGAAATTGGATTTTTAAATGTGTTGTGCGTTTTCCAAATTGTTTACTTAGATATCATCTTTCCAACTTATTAAACGGTAGATTTATAAAATCATTTTGGAAGGGCTGGATGGAATGTGGCGTTATCTATCAAAGTATGATCTATGCTTGAAACATGGTTCTTCTTTCTTGTTAGTGTCTGGAATTGAATTCCAAGTTGTCATAATTTTACCATTACCATTTTTGCTTATAGTATTTTATTTTCAATAATCTCCTAATACTCTTTTAATCTCAAATTTGTAAACAGGTTCATGCCGGGCAGAGTGGCCTACCATTTGGCTAAGGCTCCACTAGCCCTGCCCGATCAAATTTGTAAACAGTCGGCAATTTCCGTCAATAAGCAGAAATGTACTCGAATTCTTTTGTGCAATCCTTCCTATATACTACCTATAGAATGTATGCACGCCAAAAAACACATAAAAAATTAGTTAAACTTTAAAACGCAATTAAACTTTAAACCCACAACTGAAAACGCACTTCCAGCAATTATTGCTCATAGACAGTACTGTAACCGAATTATTTTGTGTGTCTCTGTAAATGAACGATAAATGCACATTCTCTTCTATAGTAAACATCTCGTAGTGCATCTCCGTGAAGTATATCAATTTCAATATGTTTGAAGATTAAAATGCACTGCAAACGATTTTTCAGCTTACACCATAATGTAACGGCCTTTTTTTGAGTGCCCCTGTAAGAGAACTATAAATGCTACACACTTCATTTTGAATACCGAACATGGCGTGGTAAACCTGAATAACATATATCAATTACTTGGCAATCCGAGTACAATTACCCGCGTTAGAGCACGGACAGACGGACAGACAAACCCAATTTATAAACGCTTTTGAACTATATTGGAAAGTATTAACAAGAACGAAAAATCATGCGTCAAGCATAGATTATGTAACACTTTCGAACACTTACAAAATATTTTTAAAAATCTTTACCGTTTAATAAATTGAAAGATGATATCTAAGTAAATAATTTGGAAAACACCTAACATATTTAAAAACACAATTTCAGGAATGACCAACACTATTCGAAAAAAATATACGAACTCTTCTGTGCAGCCCTGTATAGGATGCTAAGTTTTAGTTCAGTTAGAAAACGCGTAGCACAGTTTAAAATTCCTCTTCTTTAATTTCCGTCCATAAACGGAAAAGTACTCGAGAACTTTTGTGCTGGCCTGTATAGGATCTATACAATTTATACACACCAAATAATAGGCAAAAAATAAGTTAAATTTAAAAACGCGTTCAGCAACTGAAAAAACACTTCCAGCCATTATTGTTAATTAGACAGTGCCGAATTCTTTTGTGTGTCTCTGTAAATGAACAATGAATGCTATACACACAATATTCTATAGTAATCTCTTGTACTGCACCTTATATATTAATTTCAATATGTTTGCAACAGTGACACATTATTAAAATAAACCGCAAAAGATTTTTCTCCATAGACCGAATGGAATTCTTTTGAGTGTCCCTGTAAAAGAACTATAAGTGCTATGTACACCGTATTCTATAATAAGCCTGTAGTGCACCTCAGTGATATATATATCAATTTCAATACATTTGAAATCGTGTCACATCATTAAAATACACCGCAAACTATTTTTCTCCATAGACCGCAATGTAACGGAATTCTTTTGAGTGTCCCTGTCAAAAAAAAAAAAAAAAAAAAAAAACTATAAGTGCTACACACTTCATGTTCAATACCGAACATGCCATAGTAAACTTCAATAACATACATCAATAGCATGACAACTGGAATATATTTACGCGAGTTAGAGCACGGACGGACTGACAGATAATTCATAAACGCTTTTCAACTATGATGGGAAAGTATTAAAAATGTAGATAGTAATAAAGATTACTTATATTATATTATTATATTGTAATAAAGATCTTCAAAACTGGCCAATGGACTTTCGGCTAATACAAAAGTATCAGTTATTCTAGTGAATGTTTTGTAAACCTGGACAGATTTTTTTAAGAACACGAAAATATAATTACCGTTCTCTTTATGTCGAATTTCCATATCTGATTTTGAGTAATTACAACTTGATTGTGATATATATTTTAGGAGAAACGTATGCTACTAAATTATGGGTCAGGAGAATCAATAGCGATTTGGAAATTTAATTATTGCAACCGATATTATATTGCAACCATTGTTGCAACCAAAGTGTTTTACTGTTATGCAGTGCGCAACAATGAGGAAAAAAAAACAATAAATGCAAAAATAATCTTTTGTAATAATGATGGGATAATTTTTTTCCCCAACAATCAAACATTGTTAACCGTATACTATTTACTTTCTTCTATCTTTACAAGAAGAAAATATTGGATTCATGAAAATTTTCAACTTCGATTTTCGACAGATTTATACGTTTTAGAAAGTCCAGAATACGATTTGACTATTTTTAGAAAATGTCTGTCTGTGACTCTGTTTGTCTGTATGTGACAAAAATTTTGTGGGCGCTCTATCTCAGGAACTAATGCTCGGAATTTAATAAAACTTTAGATTCAGTTAGTCTCTGATATAAATGGGTGCTGATTAGTTTTTGGTAAGAATCGCCCAGCAGGTGGTGCTGCTATGCAGCCTTTTGCAGGATTTACACGATTTTAACGATAGTCATGTCTCAAGAACTAATGCACAGAATTTAATAAAAGTTGAGTTTCAGTTAGACCTTGATATTTCTTTTTAGTGTATGCGAAACCTGTGTGAAATAGAAGAAAGTTTTGGTGACTAGTTACTACAAGGACAAAGTGTTGGTATCGAGAAAAATTTTGACTTCCCTGTTTTGTTGCAGAACAATTCAGACATTTTGTCAATTCAATCGGATATATTGATATCGTTCTCATTTCTATCACTTATAAAAGAATTCGCAGATACGAAATGTATGTGTTTTTCTTATCTACAAATTCTTCGTTTCAATTCAACGTTTCTATGTTCTTGCCTGCCACACTGCAGGACTCGCTTAGTTCGTTTGGCAAGATTTTCGTTTAATAAATATAAATTATACAAATTTGGGGTTCATTTGTAAAAACAGATCGAAGCCTGCGTAGCATGCCCGGATTTTCGCTGCCGAAGGTAATAAGGCCCCCTACACTAAATTTCTCCCGAAGAAAAATGTCTGAATTCAACACTGATTTCAGTTATATATGTTTTTAAGATTATTATCCCGAGTCCAGGCAACGTCGGGCGGGTCAGCTAGTCTTTAAATAAATTATTTAAATATATCCTTTTGTTTATATAAATTGTATTATTATTTCACACAGACATCATGTTTTTACTTCTGCTTTAATAAACATTTAAACATTGAGATATAAGCAAGGGATGTCAGCATGGCTTGGTTATGGATTAGGGAAAGTAAGCACGTGCCTAGGGGCACTGGATTTGGGAAAGGGATGGGGCGGGGGGGCTAACAGAATTCGAGAGCTTTAACCTAAAACTTACATTTCTTTTCTTTATATATATATATATATATATACAAAAGACGTAGTAACCAAAAGCTTTTTTTAACAAAATTATTTGTTCAGTCATTACCTTAAAAATTCCCATTGCGAATTCGACCGGGAGGATCTCTTGCTCTTGGTTATAACAGGCAGGAACAAACCACTCTTGCTCGCTTTTGTAGTGGGTAACCTTAGAACTATAAAATTTTCTGAGGGCATTAAGTGCTTTGAAATATGCACCAAGTGTTCCACTGAGAAGGCCTCCCTTGATCATATCCTTGCGTGCCTGGGGCTCGCCGAGATATTAATTAAACCTCGCAACTAAAAATGAAAAATTAAATTAAATTAAATTAAATTAAAAAAAACGGTCAAAAACGTCACAACGGTGCGTTACAGAACCTCGTTCTTAAGCACCGAAGCAGAGAAGAACCGAAGGCCTATTTTTTTCGGTCGTTTTTCGAAACTCGCATCGACGAAACCGTTCAAAATACGAATAACAGAAAACAAATTCTTAAACTTTCCAACGTCGCAACCCGTTTAAAAAAAATAAGAATTTTAACAACTTTCAAAAATAAATATATTCAAAATAATTCGATTTCGCGTCATCCCCGCGTTTTTTGGCTGTTGATCAATTTCCGAGGAATTTATTTTTCTCTCTTCGTCATTCTCTTATTTTCTGTCGCAAAACATGATGATTTCTAGAAATAAGTGCAATTTTCTCATGTTATTTACTTCTTTGGAATTTCTGAATTAAAGTTCCAAAATAAACACGAAATATTTATTCAACAGAATTTAATTCTGTTTCTGCATTTCATCAATTTTGTGACACCTGTCACAAAGAGAATGAGGGGGGGGGGGGGGGGCGCCAAAGCGAAACTTCGCCTCAGGCGCAGCTTTCTCTTCGCACGGTCCTGTCTGTATCTGTCCGAATTTTCAAGATATGGAAAAACGAAAAATACTCACTTAACGCTTTCTACGATGGAGCAATTTGTTTTGAAAAATACGAATATTAACCCTTAAAAAAAAAAAGAATTCGGGCGACATTTTGCGACTTCTCGCGATACTCTTTTTCCTAGACAAAAAGTAAAAATCGGTAAAAAGTAAAAGTAAATGTCGGTATTTTAGCACAACCTTTTTACACGCTCCTTGGATACTTGATTTACATCACGGATAGAAATCTCGAAACATTCTCCTTAATCGTTCATTCAATGGCAGCCTACAGACGCCAATTTTTTTAATCTGCCACTGCATAGGACGTATCTACACTACTTTATAAAGACTGACTCATCAACGCCCAGCTGAAACAACTAAAGTCAGTATCTCGAAATTTGGACAGTAGATTGCTGTTATGACCTAGGCCAGCAATAAGGAAGGATTTTTGAAAATTAAAGGAGCGGTCGAAAGTTTTAAGTCATTTCGCCAGATCTTAGAAGTCAGCAGCAGTTTTAGATAGGAGTATGAAATTCAAGATAACAAATCTACTAAAAAAAAATAGTTAAACATGTATTTCAGCGATTTTAGAAATTCACCAACTAAGTAGGTTAAATGGGGGGGGGAGGGGGTGTCGAACGTTTTAGGTCATTTCGCCATATCTTAGTAGCAGTTTAAAGTAAGAGCATGAAATTTAGGATAACAAATCTACCAAAAAAAGAATAGTTAAACACGTATTTCAGCAATTTTAGAAATTCACCAATTAAGGAGGTTAAACCGGGGGGGGGGGGGGGTCGAACGTTTTAGGTCATTTCGTCATATTTCAGTAGCAATTTTAGGTAGGAGCATGAAATTCAGGATAACAAATCAACTAAAAAAGTGATTAAACTATTTCAGTGATTTTAGAAATTCACCAACTAAGGGGGTTAAATGGGGGGTCGAACGTTTTAGGTCATTTCGCCATATCTCAGCAGAAATTTCGTAAGTAGGAGCATGAAATTTCGGATAACAAATCTGCTAAAAAAATGATTAAATACGTATTTCAGCGATTTTAGAAATTCCCCCTTAAAGGGGTTAAAAGAGGCGGAGGTCGAACGTTTTAGATCATTTCGCCATATCTCAGCAGCAGTCTTAGGTAGGAGCATGAAATCAGGATAACAAATCTACTAAAAAATAGTTAAACATGTATTTCAGCGATTTTAGAAATTCCCCCACTAAGGGTGTTAAACATCGGATATGAACCCGATTATGGACGATTAGACGAATAAGACAACTATTGCTGATTTTTTATTAGATATTTTGCTTAAGACATTTTTAAAAGAAAAAAAATGTTTTTAATCTATTTTATAAAGCTGGGGGATTTAGTATGATTGTGTCAAAATAACATAAGTTTTTTTCTGATTGTTATTTTGACGGTTTATGGACGCGAATGAGTTATTGTGATCCATGTTATTTTATAGTAAGCCTCTTGTAGTGCACCTTAGTGATATATATCAAATTCAATGTGTTTGAAATTGTGTAACATCATTCAAATAATATTTCCCCACAGACCGTAATGTCACGGAATTCTTTTGAGTGTCCCTGTAAAAAAAACTATAAGTGCTACACACTTCATTTTCAATACCGAACATGCCACAATAAACCTCAATAACCTATATCAATTGCATATCAATCCGAATATATCTAACCGAGTTAGAGCACGGACAGACAGACAGACAAACCGAATTCATAAACACTTTTCAATTTTGTTGGAAAGTGTTATAGTACGGGAGGCGGCAGCACAGACAATCACCTCATCGAGTTCATGGCTGAAATTCCAGAATTAGTTAAAACTCGATTCGCATATTAAAACGCAATTGGTCTGCCAAGTCATATCTTGTTGGAAAATACCCGAAAATCCGATTTTAGCGGTTGGCTCGTAGGTTTACCATTGTGTGTTCCTGCTCCCAGTCCTCCATGTTTTCATACCTTTGAGTGCAGGAAAACACAATGGTAAACCTACGAGTCAACCGCTAAAATCGGGTTTTCGGGTATTTTCCACCAAGATATGACTTGGCAGACCGATTGCGTTTTAATATGCGAATCGAGTTTTAACTAATTCTGGAATTTCAGCCGTGAACTCGATGAGGTGATTGTCTGTGCTGCCGCCTCCCGCACTATTAATAAAAAAGGTTAAAAGTTTTACCTTTTATGTCTTGTGAATTATTTATTAAAAATAGATTCTTCATAAGATGAACAAAACACATTTATTAGATGAAAAAATACACGTAGAATATAATATTGGATGAAATACTTGCAGGATAAATTCACATCAACAAAACCAAAAAGAATTCTTAGAATCATATTTCCAAACACGAAATTGAAGAAATACTTTGAAATTTTAGCAACAAGTTTGTCGGAGTTTTAAATGTAATATGCCTTTGGAATACTACTAAGATATTATATAGGATTTTGAATCCTAGCAGAATTTTCCATGCTACATACTTACAGCCTTTCTATCATCAAAACTAAAAAAAAAAAAAAAAAAAAAAAAAAAAAAACTTAAAAAAACAAGTGGGTAAGTGTGATTGAAGATCGCACAAAGGGTTTCGTGTAATATTCCTTTCAAAACACTTTATCCTTTCTTTAATAAATCCAAATAAATTTCATTTTAAAAAAAAAGTCCTTCCGGCCTGTACCGGGAGGAAAAGGTAGCTTTCCTATATCTTCGTTGAAAAATTTTAGCTAATGTTACACGAAAACAGCAAGTTAAAATGCAAAGAAAACGTTTACAAAATATTCGTTAATACTGAATTTGAATAAGAAATTCGCCAAATTATTGAGCAATAGCCAAATTGGCTTCATTTATGAAGACTTATTTTGGTCGCCAAATTTGGCGATATTTCGCAAAATGTCGCCAAGTTTGGCGAGAATTTGGCGCTAACGGATATGAATATATAGTTTTATGCGTATGATTGGAAAAATTATTACAACAATGAAAATTTTTGTAATGTGCTGTCTTGTTTCAAAATGTCAGCCACTCTAGAATTTCAAACTGCTCTATCTCAGCCATTTTTTAAGATAGAGGTAAACCAAAAAATGCTCTGGAATCCTCGTATCAAGGCCTAACACTTAATTAAAAAATAAATTTGAATTGTTAACTATTTTGTATATATATTTTAGTTTTAAATTTTTAAATGGCAGTAGAGGGAGAATGACAGTTCTACCTCAGCAGCAGGCGGCGGAGGTGGAAATTTTTTTATCCCCCTACTGCCCCCCCCTACCCCATGCCCCCCTACACCCCTTACCCTACCTAATCCCCCCCCATTTATTTTATTTTTTTTTATTTTTTTTTTAATTTAAAAATTTTTAAAATTGTCTTATAGTACGAGCTATCGGTGATAGTAGAGTATGACCACTATCCCCCCCCTACCCCTTGCCCCCCTACCCCATGCGCCCCCCCACCCCCAATTTTTTTTTTTTTTTCAGTTTAGGAGAGATAAAGTTTAAAGTGGTGTCGCCCTCTATCGGTAAGTATGAAAATTATGGAATTTAAAATGACTGCTTCTGAATTTTAAGTTATAGCATAGTATAAAATAAAATATTCTAAAGTATCTCATCATACTGCTTACAATGGAAATTTAAGTTATAGCATGGTGTAAAATAAAGTAACTTACCACTGCTTACAATGGAAATATATAGTTATAGAATAGCACTTAATAAATAATTTTAAAATGTGTTACCATAGTGCTCGCAAAGGAATATGAAATAGAAATTTAAGTTCTAGCATAACGCTAAATAAATAATTTTAAAGTTTCTTAGCAAACTGCTTACAATGAAAATATTTAGTTAAAGCATAGCACTTAATAAAATATTTTAAAGTTTCTTACCAAACTGCTTACAATGGAAATATTTAGTTATAGCGTAGCACTTAACAAAAAATTTTAAAGTGACACATGTAAATAATTATAGTTATAAACCGACATATAGGCAGATAGGCAGGCAGGCAGACAGACACACAGTGAACTATTTGTTACGTACACAAGCATGCATATATGAAGTGAACTAATTGTAATAAAATACAAGACGTGCATACGTTTTAAAACATTTTTTTTTCTTTACAGAAATTAAGAAAATATTAAATTTCGACTACAACTTTCACTTTGAAATAGCGTACTCCCTTGTTAAAAATTATTAGCTTTTAACAAACATGTAAATGAAACGGGGTTCGAACCTCGAACTTGACAAAATGATCTCATGATGTGTTGATTTGCAGTAGGTTTAAACGAACACACCATGAGACCATGTTTATTAGACGCGATTTAAGATATATAAGAAAAGGTGTCACGTGACTGAACATATTGGATTATTACTATACAGTACTAATGATATTATAAATTTTGTAAAATAATTTAAGCTTTACGATAAACTTTAATGTTTAAACTTACAAACACATTGGATTGTATTTATAACATATAAAATAACCTTATAAAAGGTTGGTTGGTTTGTTGGTTTTATAAACTTGCAAAGCAAAGCGTATCTTACCAATTTGCATACAAGAGATTTTGTAACATAAATTATATAATACAGCAAATTTTAACTTACCAAGTGAGGTTTAAGGATACTGTAATAGAATTTTTAATTGTATACTTTAAAAAAGAAAGTTTAACTTACCATTATGTTTATGCTCGGATTCGAACTGTCAACCTTTTGGCTAGCTTTCCAATGCGCTTCCAATTACGCTACGATGGCTCCGTACAATTAATATAAATAATGAAACCTAACAAAATGTTACTTTTTTCCCTAAGATTTTCAAGTTAATAAAACAGGATATGACGACATTTATAGAATAACATCCTGTTTTACAACGATAAGAATAGCAATATAAGAAGCTTGTACACCTTAATGAATTTACTGTTTAAAGTTTTGACTTAAACGATTATTCTTCTAATTACTTAAAACCTTGCTGTATATTTGCTTGATCACCTATCTGTTTACCCTGCTTTTTGGATACTTCTAAACCTGAAAATGACTACTTCGCTTAACACATCTTACTATGAAATTTCAGAAATCAGCGAATTTAGTAGAATATTTCAGTATTTTGACGTTTTTACCCCATACCATTGGGACTTAGGGGAGGATACGATTGTCGAAGTGCAAATGAATAAGGACTGTGAGTTAAACGTTCACATTCAAAAATATAAAGAATTTGAGAATAGTGGTAAAATGTACCCTACAAATGAAGGAATTACAATATCGTGCGCAACCTTTGATAAATTTGAAACGAGAATGACAAAATTTAATTTTGACTCTGCAGAAAAAGAAACATTCGTATCTAACAACGACATACTAACGATTTATGTGGATAAGGAATCATGCATACTGCAAAAACTATTGAAACCTGATTGTTTACTACTTACAAAAGAACAATTTCTCAAACTAGAGAAAAACTGTATTGAAATTAGCGAATGTCTTATTCAAACTTTTTTAACAAAACTTTTACCTGTTTATGTTTTAAAAAACGTAAAAATATGTAAATGTTCTCACTTTACAGAGGAAGAGGCGATGGACTATTTTTTAGAATGCTTCGATCATGAATTAGAGAGATCAGTATATCGCACGTTTGACTGTTATTTATGTTCAATCGGCCAACCAGTAGAAATGGATCATGAATGTATGAGATATAATTTAAGAAAACAGTTTAACTGGTGCGCAGACAATGCTTTGTTAAATTTCAACATTAAGGAATTTGTGAAAAACCTACTAGAGAAATGTACATGTAATTATACTTATTTATTTTTTGAATCTATGAATGTAGACTTTTATAATAAGCATTTGAGCAATGTATTTATAAATTAACGTAGAAATGTTTTATATTTAATAAATATTTGTTTAGTTTTTCATCATGTGTCTGTTTTTTATTTATGTATAAGGAATAAATAAGTTTAGTTTTACAATTTTTATTCAGAAAATGTAGAAACTTGTTTTATTTTTCTACAAAAATTAAGGATTTTATACTATTTCATTAAACATGTGTACCATTATTATAATATAACTTACATATTGTATACAAAATACTACCCTTTACTTGATAAATTATTTAAGATTTTAAACCAAAACTGAGCGAATATTATAAAGATTATCGAGTTTGAAAATAGATCTGTTGTCTACCAGAGCAAAAACAGGAAACTACTTATTTGCGGATAACATCCCTGTTTTCTTACTGATAACGATACTTTTTGTATAGTATAAAGTATAAAAATTCTTTCACTAAATTGAATATTATGTTGTTTTTTTTCGTGACATGTAACTTAATTAGCAATACCATATAATGAACGAGTATTTTCACACATTTAAATTTGCATTTTAAGCTATGATGAATACATAATAAAACATTACTTGTTTACTTTTACATAAAATATGGAAAATAAATTTGTACTTAACTTATTAAATCACCCACTGTATAATAAAAGATACTTTACCTAATTACTTATGTTAACATACAGACTAATTTCTGTATAAGATATATATCACGTGACGCTATTTTTAATTATTTTAAGCATGCGCGCCCTCTACAATTAAATAAATATTCATGAAAAGTTTTATTTGAAATAATATTCATACTGTTTCTGTGCCGTTAAGACGTTCTAATTTTTTCTCCGTTTAAGTGATCTGCGATTTTAATTGATTTAAATTAAATAAGTACAATGCAAGACATGGTGTTAGTCGAACCAACCAAGATAAGAAAAGCCTTGACATCGGAGTTTAAGGAGCAAATAGACTGTACTATTTTAATGAAACCTGTTTTGAATAAGGAACCGATGGCCTCTTCATCAGATCAAGTCGATCAAAAGTTACCTTTTACATGTGATACATGTAAAAAAGTATTTACTAAAAAATATATGTTATTAAGACATATAAACTTACATTTAGAAAAAAAACCCTCTAAGTGTGATAATCTGTTTACTACAAAGAGCGCTTTACAGGATGATATGCTAATTAATCCCAAGACATCTGCCACATATAAATGTGAGAAATGCAGTAAGACTTTCTCACGAAAAAATGTGTTAGTTAGACACATGAAATTTCACTTAGAAAAGAAACCTTTTAATTGTAAAATGTGTTCGAAATCATTTGTGCAGAAAAGCGACTTACAAAAGCATAACTTAGTACATTCTAAACAAGGCGTTATGCATAAATGTAATGAATGTGATAAAAAGTTTCTACGGGAAAAAAATTTAATAAATCATACTATGATTCATAACACCCCTCAGCAAAAGAAAAGGAATATTGAACCGTTTACCAGACACTATAAATGTGTCGATTGTTCTGAAATATTTAATCACAGATTTGACTTAGTGAAGCATAGAAAAATTCATCTCTCGCCCAAAGAACATATATCTGAACAGCGTACTGCACTTTTAAACCATTTACAGAATTTATTACTACGTATAGACACTTTACAAAATGCTATAAAAAATGAAACTATTCCTTTTTGAAATATTGACTTTACCAATTTATTTGAACTATACAACTTCTTGTATATACTAATGTATGTGTTTAAATAATTAAATAAATAATAGATAAGTGAAAACGCTTTTATGTTTTATTTTTCAATATGATTATATCACTATTATGTGAATGAATGGACTTGTAAATTTAAACCCTATGTATAAAAATAAATTTCTTGCACTTTTACAAGAAGTAAAAATTTAATACAAATATATTTCAGATTTTTTAAATATATTATTGATTCACATATGATAGTTAAATTAATATGCTATTAAACATATAATTTTGTATAATCTATATTATTAATTTTCTTTAACACATATTACTTTTTTACAATAAATCGATTTAACTAATTATACATTTGTGTAATTAAACAAACTTATTTTACTAAATATACGTATCGATAATTAATTTTTATTATTTACATACACATGATTATACTTTTTATCGTACGCGATTAACTATTTATACATTTAATAAGCGTTGCCATACCCGCTTTTATAAATAATTAGATATTATAAAGCATACGGATTTCACATAAACAAGCAATATTCATTAAATGAACAATTTGAATCTTTAAGCTATAACGTCATGTTTACAAAATTTTTAAGTTATATATAATATAACTTGTAAATACATAGTATATTTTTATACTATAAGTATCTATAAGTATATGTATACTTACATGTTATTTAAGTATATATGTATACTTATGGATTTGGTATATAAATATACTATGTATTTACAAGTTATATTATATATAACTTAAAAATTTTGTAAACATGATATATTAATGAAGAAATATTATTTTCCGCTTGTGTAAGAAAATTAAGTTACTTCTAAAAGCAATAGCCAGTTGAATAAATAATGTTTATGCTAAAATAAAACCCAATAGTAAGATTTTAAATGTATTACATCATCTTATTGTCGATAGAATTACAAAATAAAAGGCTTTTAAAACAATAATTTAGTGCTTTTACCTTACGCTTGCAATATAAAGGTTATTTAAATTAGATCTTCTTAATAAATTGTAAAATAAAGTGTAAAATAAAGAATACAGGACATTATAACTTACCAAACAAGCCTCTTCTATAGCAGAAGTGAAAATGTCAAACACGTTGTGTTTAATTCTTATCTTCATGATCACGTGACTTTAAAGGAAATCACGTGGTACGACAAAAACATCCTGTTGCTAGGATAGTAACAAGCATAATGTCTGAAGTAACTATGTAAGATGGACGTGCTATTATAAGTGGGTTATATTTGTAAGTATAAATTAATCTATTTCTTTAATTTAAAGCTAATTGTTATTAATTATCAGAATATAGGGTTTCTAATGACAAAGTTTGAGAATTTCGATTACTTAACTAAAGTTCCACATGTATATAGGTACATATATATATATATATATATATATATATATATATATATATATATATATATATATATATATATATATATATATATATATATATATGTATACATAGGCACAATTTATTAAAATTAAGTATTTTAAAACATTTATAAAATAATTTTGATAACTTTTCATTTTTGTTAATTTATTTTAATTAAAAAAAATAATTATTTTGTTTACTTATAATTTTTTAATTTAATTAAGTTAGTTTGTAATTTTTTTAAAAACTTTTACAATAATATAACATGTTTGAATTATTTTTATAAGTATATGTAGTAACATAACAACTATATAGTATGTTACCATTATATAATATTAACATACAAGACGAATCAACATTGATAAAGTATGAAATACTTTTATTAAGTTTTAAATTTAAAATTGTAAATTTGTAAAACTTTTTTAACTGAAAAATAATTTTGTTATCTTGTAAAATTTTAAAAACTTTTATAATAGTTCAAAAATACATTTACTAACATGTGTAGTATGTTACTAACATTTAGTATACATACTATGTTATCATGTTTCTGTTATAAACATATAAGAGAAATTATTAATCTTAAATTGCAAGTTAAACAATATTAATAAACACACAGATTTAAAGCAAAATATTTTATTTTCAGGACTTAAATAATACATTTCGAATAAATTCCACATTAATGTTACGTAAAAAGTTTTCACTGATACATTCAACTCCGTTTAAAAACCTTGAAATAACATAATCAAAATTTACAAGCATTAAAATCATATCCCCTAAGTGATTAAATCTTTCACGTTTATTAAAGGTGAAACATGTATGTAGACTTTGGGATTGGTGTCTAAATATACATCCTACACATTCATAAATTTGTTTTAATATTGTCAGTACATTATCCTCAATAGAAGAGATAAGTTTCGTTAGTAAAACACGCTCGATTTCAGAAGGTAAATTAACGAGTGTGCATTTTTGCTTAATTAACTGCGGTAGATGAACTGTATACAAGTGTTTAATAAGATTGCTATTAAAATCAATAGCTTTTTCTTTTAAATTTTCTAACTGAAAATCGTTTAAAACACAATGTGTATAATTATGTGTATATTCTTTAAATTTTTTATTTGCATAATAGAATTATTATAATTTAACACTAATACTGTATTGTTAGCAATAAACGATGAACTTTTATATTTTAAATTAAATCCAAAAATTTTATATTCTTCATTTGTAAATGCATTGTGTTTGATCTCTTCAATATGTACATAAAACTGTTTATAATGTCGTTTTAAAGTTAAAAATATAAAATCAGCAAGTTTAATCCGAAACATGACAAAAATGCGAGATTTACCATGTTTGGTTTTGGAAATGTTATTCACACATGCGATGGGAGGGGATATGTTATATAATTGTTCACTACTATGTGTAATGCTAGTTGATGGTTCATTTGAAGAAATTAAACCACTTGTAGGCTGTGAGGTAAGATATGTTTCCAAATTTTTAAAATCTAGATCCTTAAACATTGTATCCAAAAAGCTTTTAGCAGAGGTAGACTCACAACAGGTGTCGGGGAAAGACGTTTCGTCATTATCACAGTTAGTAAATATTGGTGTTGTAGAATCCTTGGTAATCTTAGGCTCTGCTGCATACAAGTCCATGGTAGGTGATAGTGTTTTATAGTTCTCCTGTATATTAGATTTGGGTAAAAATTCATTTTTATAAAAATCAGAATTTTCCATAGGTTTATCTAAACGTTGAAACTTTGTTGAAGAAGCCATTTCTTCACACGACCGTTTAATCCTATCTAATTCACAAGCCATTTTTTAAATAACAAACAGTAAAAGGTTCAGTCACGACAAAAGTCAACAGTAAACTGATTATATTATATCTAAACAGTTACTAACATAGGTTAAAAAAGAGTGATGGTTACAGTTAAAAGCAAGTTTAAAAGTAAATATGACGTTATAGCTTAAAGATTCAAATTGTTCATTTAATGAATATTGCTTGTTTATGTGAAATCCGTATGCTTTATAATATCTAATTATTTATAAAAGCGGGTATGGCAACGCTTATTAAATGTATAAATAGTTAATCGCGTACGATAAAAAGTATAATCATGTGTATGTAAATAATAAAAATTAATTATCGATACGTATATTTAGTAAAATAAGTTTGTTTAATTACACAAATGTATAATTAGTTAAATCGATTTATTGTAAAAAAGTAATATGTGTTAAAGAAAATTAATAATATAGATTATACAAAATTATATGTTTAATAGCATATTAATTTAACTATCATATGTGAATCAATAATATATTTAAAAAATCTGAAATATATTTGTATTAAATTTTTACTTCTTGTAAAAGTGCAAGAAATTTATTTTTATACATAGGGTTTAAATTTACAAGTCCATTCATTCACATAATAGTGATATAATCATATTGAAAAATAAAACATAAAAGCTTTTTCACTTATCTATTATTTATTTAATTATTTAAACACATACATTAGTATATACAAGAAGTTGTATAGTTCAAATAAATTGGTAAAGTCAATATTTCAAAAAGGAATAGTTTCATTTTTTATAGCATTTTGTAAAGTGTCTATACGTAGTAATAAATTCTGTAAATGGTTTAAAAGTGCAGTACGCTGTTCAGATATATGTTCTTTGGGCGAGAGATGAATTTTTTTATGCTTCACTAAGTCAAATCTGTGATTAAATATTTCAGAACAATCGACACATTTATAGTGTCTGGTAAACGGTTCAATATTCATTTTCTTTTGCTGAGGGGTGTTATGAATCATAGTATGATTTATTAAATTTTTTTCCCGTAGAAACTTTTTATCACATTCATTACATTTATGCATAACGCCTTGTTTAGAATGTACTAAGTTATGCTTTTGTAAGTCGCTTTTCTGCACAAATGATTTCGAACACATTTTACAATTAAAAGGTTTCTTTTCTAAGTGAAATTTCATGTGTCTAACTAACACATTTTTTCGTGAGAAAGTCTTACTGCATTTCTCACATTTATATGTGGCAGATGTCTTGGGATTAATTAGCATATCATCCTGTAAAGCGCTCTTTGTAGTAAACAGATTATCACACTTAGAGGGGTTTTTTTCTAAATGTAAGTTCATATGTCTTAATAACATATATTTTTTAGTAAATACTTTTTTACATGTATCATATGTAAAAGGTAACTTTTGATCGACTTGATCTGATGAAGAGGCCATCGGTTCCTTATTCAAAACAGGTTTCATTAAAATAGTACAGTCTATTTGCTCCTTAAACTCCGATGTCAAGGCTTTTCTTATCTTGGTTGGTTCGTCTAACACCATGTCTTGCATTGTACTTATTTAATTTAAATCAATTAAAATCGCAGATCACTTAAACGGAGAAAAAATTAGAACGTCTTAACGGCACAGAAACAGTATGAATATTATTTCAAATAAAACTTTTCATGAATATTTATTTAATTGTAGAGGGCGCGCATGCTTAAAATAATTAAAAATAGCGTCACGTGATATATATCTTATACAGAAATTAGTCTGTATGTTAACATAAGTAATTAGGTAAAGTATCTTTTATTATACAGTGGGTGATTTAATAAGTTAAGTACAAATTTATTTTCCATATTTTATGTAAAAGTAAACAAGTAATGTTTTATTATGTATTCATCATAGCTTAAAATGCAAATTTAAATGTGTGAAAATACTCGTTCATTATATGGTGTTGCCAATTAAGTTACATGTCACGAAAAAAAACAACATAATATTCAATTTAGTGAAAGAATTTTTATACTTTAAACTATACAAGAAGTATCGTTATCAGTAAGAAAACAGGGATGTTATCCGCAAATAAGTAGTTTCCTGTTTTTGCTCTGGTAGACAACAGATCTATTTTCAAACTCGATAATCTTTATAATATTCGCTCAGTTTTGGTTTAAAATCTTAAATAATTTATCAAGTAAAGGGTAGTATTTTGTATACAATATGTAAGTTATATTATAATAATGGTACACATGTTTAATGAAATAGTATAAAATCCTTAATTTTTGTAGAAAAATAAAACAAGTTTCTACATTTTCTGAATAAAAATTGTAAAACTAAACTTATTTATTCCTTATACATAAATAAAAAACAGACACATGATGAAAAACTAAACAAATATTTATTAAATATAAAACATTTCTACGTTAATTTATAAATACATTGCTCAAATGCTTATTATAAAAGTCTACATTCATAGATTCAAAAAATAAATAAGTATAATTACATGTACATTTCTCTAGTAGGTTTTTCACAAATTCCTTAATGTTGAAATTTAACAAAGCATTGTCTGCGCACCAGTTAAACTGTTTTCTTAAATTATATCTCATACATTCATGATCCATTTCTACTGGTTGGCCGATTGAACATAAATAACAGTCAAACGTGCGATATACTGATCTCTCTAATTCATGATCGAAGCATTCTAAAAAATAGTCCATCGCCTCTTCCTCTGTAAAGTGAGAACATTTACATATTTTTACGTTTTTTAAAACATAAACAGGTAAAAGTTTTGTTAAAAAAGTTTGAATAAGACATTCGCTAATTTCAATACAGTTTTTCTCTAGTTTGAGAAATTGTTCTTTTGTAAGTAGTAAACAATCAGGTTTCAATAGTTTTTGCAGTATGCATGATTCCTTATCCACATAAATCGTTAGTATGTCGTTGTTAGATACGAATGTTTCTTTTTCTGCAGAGTCAAAATTAAATTTTGTCATTCTCGTTTCAAATTTATCAAAGGTTGCGCACGATATTGTAATTCCTTCATTTGTAGGGTACATTTTACCACTATTCTCAAATTCTTTATATTTTTGAATGTGAACGTTTAACTCACAGTCCTTATTCATTTGCACTTCGACAATCGTATCCTCCCCTAAGTCCCAATGGTATGGGGTAAAAACGTCAAAATACTGAAATATTCTACTAAATTCGCTGATTTCTGAAATTTCATAGTAAGATGTGTTAAGCGAAGTAGTCATTTTCAGGTTTAGAAGTATCCAAAAAGCAGGGTAAACAGATAGGTGATCAAGCAAATATACAGCAAGGTTTTAAGTAATTAGAAGAATAATCGTTTAAGTCAAAACTTTAAACAGTAAATTCATTATGGTGTACAAGCTTCTTATATTGCTATTCTTATCGTTGTAAAACAGGATGTTATTCTATAAATGTCGTCATATCCTGTTTTATTAACTTGAAAATCTTAGGGAAAAAAAGTAACATTGTGTTAGGTTTCATTATTTATATTAATTGTACGGAGCCATCGTAGCGTAATTGGAAGCGCATTGGAAAGCTAGCCAAAAGGTTGACAGTTCGAATCCGAGCATAAACATAATGGTAAGTTAAACTTTCTTTTTTAAAGTATACAATTAAAAATTCTATTACAGTATCCTTAAACCTCACTTGGTAAGTTAAAATTTGCTGTATTATATAATTTATGTTACAAAATCTCTTGTATGCAAATTGGTAAGATACGCTTTGTTTTGCAAGTTTATAAAACCAACAAACCAACCAACCTTTTATAAGGTTATTTTATATGTTATAAATACAATCCAATGTGTTTGTAAGTTTAAACATTAAAGTTTATCGTAAAGCTTAAATTATTTTACAAAATTTATAATATCATTAGTACTGTATAGTAATAATCCAATATGTTCAGTCACGTGACACCTTTTCTTATATATCTTAAATCGCGTCTAATAAACATGGTCTCATGGTGTGTTCGTTTAAACCTACTGCAAATCAACACATCATGAGATCATTTTGTCAAGTTCGAGGTTCGAACCCCGTTTCATTTACATGTTTGTTAAAAGCTAATAATTTTTAACAAGGGAGTACGCTATTTCAAAGTGAAAGTTGTAGTCGAAATTTAATATTTTCTTAATTTCTGTAAAGAAAAAAAAATGTTTTAAAACGTATGCATGTCTTGTATTTTATTACAATTAGTTCACTTCATATATGCATGCTTGTGTACGTAACAAATAGTTCACTGTGTGTCTGTCTGCCTGCCTACCTGCCTGCCTGCTTGTCTGTGTGCCTGCCTATCTGCCTATATGTCGGTTTATAACTATAATTATTTACATGTGTCACTTTAAAATTTTTTGTTAAGTGCTACGCTATAACTAAATATTTCCATTGTAAGCAGTTTGGTAAGAAACTTTAAAATATTTTATTAAGTGCTATGCTTTAACTAAATATTTTCATTGTAAGCAGTTTGCTAAGAAACTTTAAAATTATTTATTTAGCGTTATGCTAGAACTTAAATTTCTATTTCATATTCCTTTGCGAGCACTATGGTAACACATTTTAAAATTATTTATTAAGTGCTATTCTATAACTATATATTTCCATTGTAAGCAGTGGTAAGTTACTTTATTTTACACCATGCTATAACTTAAATTTCCATTGTAAGCAGTATGATGAGATACTTTAGAATATTTTATTTTATACTATGCTATAACTTAAAATTCAGAAGCAGTCATTTTAAATTCCATAATTTTCATACTTACCGATAGAGGGCGACACCACTTTAAACTTTATCTCTCCTAAAATGAAAAAAAAAAAAAAATTGGGGGGGGGGGGGGCGCATGGGGGTATGGGGGGCAAGGGGTAGGGGGGGATAGTGGTCATACTCTACCATCACCGATAGCTCGTACTATAAGACAATTTTAAAAATTTTTAAATTAAAAAAAAAATAAAAATAAAATAAAATAAATGGGGGGGGCTGTTGGGGAGGGGGGGGATTAGGTAGGGTAAGGGGTGTAGGGGGGCATGGGGTAGGGGGGGCAGTAGGGGGATAAAAAAATTTCCACTTCCGCCGCCTGCTGCTGAGGTAGAACTGTCATTCTCCCTCTACTAATGGCCGCCATCTTGAAACAGAATGGCGGACCAAGCTGGCCAACGAACTCGGTCGAGACATTTGTGACCTTAATACACACAATTAGTTTCATCAAAATTGATTTATAAATACGAGCGTTATCGTATGACATAGGTCAGATATATATATATATAAATCAACATTTGAACGGAGGGTGGTTTTTGGGGTCTGGGGGTCATGATCGGTGAAAATATATCGAAATTTCCCGGAACTGCTTTCCTCCGAACGGCTGCAATAGGTAGCTTTATACTTTTTTGTATTGAAAGCTACCTAAAAAAAAAAAAAAAAAAAAAAAAAAAGGTTAGTTTTTTATAAAATAAAAATTTACCGGTCTATTTTTCTCGTTTTTTCGAAAATCTTCACCGGTCAAATAGCGGTTGAAGCCCGCTATTATACTCTGTCATAATAATATCTGTCATGTGGACTAAATGCTATAGTAAAAAAAAAAAATCAATTTCAAAATTAAACATGTTGTGTAACCTTCAAAATGTTAAAATATGTAAATATTTCCATAATCGGGTTTTTATCATAATTCAATACGTTCCTCAAACTCATAGGACGTTATAATCACTTGCTGATGTTCTATCTACTTGCTTTCTCTATTACTTATATATGGATACTCTCTTTGTATGATTCTCAAACATTTGAAAAAGTCTGTTAAACTTCCAGTAGGACGTCAGATTAATTTTATTTTTAATTTTCTGATGACATCCTATTAACCTGCTTTCTGTACTTACACATACTCATACTCCTTGTATTATTGAGACATGTTTGGAAATTTCCGTTTTATTACCAACTAGCTGTTGAACCCGTTCTACGCACGGGAGTTCATGAATTTAATTCTAAAACCAAAATAAAAAATCGTTACAAACAATACAATATTTTTATGAATATAAAAATGTGTTATGTCTATTAGAAATAAGTATTTACACAACCAATATGAAACAAGTATGTACACAAAGAATCAGTGATGATGCAACTTTAAAAATGCGTTCGTTTGGTTAAGCTAGGAACTTAATTACAAATTTGGCTTAAACTATTATTCAGAAATAGTAGTAACCGCTATTCATATATTAACTTTAATGTTATAGAGGTGGTTATTAAGTTAATCATGATGTTTGTAATCAGTTACGTTGAAATCGGAAAGATAGTTGCTGAGTTATGAAAACGGGCATAGTTAGACCAAAAAAAAAAAAAAAAAAAAACCTTGAAGGAGGTGGTCGGGGAGGAGGGGATGTTCAAGTGTACTTCAGAAAATGACTCATTAAGAGAACCACTAGGCATCTTAAAAAATTCGTTCATTTGATTAAGCTAGGAACTTAATTACGCATTTGGCGTAAACTATTATTTAGAAATACTGGTAACTGCTACTCATAAATTTACTTTAATGATATAGAGGGTGACTATTAAGTTAATTATAATGTTGTTATCACTTGCATTGAAATCGGAATGATAGTTGCTGAGTTATGGAAACGGGGCATAGTTAGAGTAAAACCTTGAAAGAGGTGCCGGGGAGGAGCGGATGTTCAAGTTCACTTCAGTAAATAACTAATTAGGAGGACAACAATGCATCTTTAAAAATTCGTTCGTTTGGTTAAGCTAGGAACTTAATTAGTAATTTATCTTTGACTGTTATTCGGAAATAGTGGTACACGCTACTCATAAATGCGTATTTTAATGACATAGACGTTGATTATTAAGTTAAATATGATGTTTGGAATCAGTTGCGCTGAAATCAGAAAATTAGTTGCTGTGATATGGAAACAGGGTACAGTTAGACAAAAAGCCTTCAGGGAAGGGGGGGGGGGGAGCGGATGTTCAAGTACCTTTCAGCAAATGATAAATTAGGAGAACCACTAAATGCATCTTTAAAGATTGATTCATTTGGTTAAGCTAGGAACTTAATTTGAAATTTGGCTTAGACTATTATTCGGAAATACTGGTAACTGTTTTCTAGAAATACACCCTGAAGCTATGAATGCTGATTTTTATGATAATTTAGAAAAATGGAACTGGTTTGGAGAAGTTCGGAACATATAATTATCTGAGTTCTGGAAATAAAGCACAGTTAGAAAAAAATCTTGCTGGAGGGGCCGCGAGGAGACGCGTGGTCAAGTTCTCAACAACAAATCACTAACTTTGACTGTTGGTTATGCATCAACTGAATACGGGCTCTCTACTTTTATGAGGAACATACATTTAATTTTTTACAAAAACTGTTATTCCAAAATAGCAGTATTATCTATATAAAACAGCGATTAAACGTTACGAGTAAAGCTACAAATGTTAAATTTGTTAAATGTAATTAGTTCTGTTGAAATCAGAGCAGTAGATTTGGCTTTATTAATAAGGAGGGTCAATTCATGAAAAAGCCGCCGCCAGGTGGCGCGCGATCAAGTAAAATAAATGTGACATTTAATAAAAAGTCGTTTACCCCCCACCCCTGCCCACCCCCGCATATTTAACAAATAATCAGCTAAATAAAGTTTTCTGTATTAATAATCTCTATCATACTAATATACGTCATGTAGAAAACCCCTTAAACCCAGCTAATTATCATTCATTAAGTTGATAAAATCCTTTAAAATTAAGATTTTAGCATTTAGCAACGCTCAATAATTAAGTTGATTGTCTACATGTCATATAATCTCTGATCCATCAATTTTAAACACTCGACTCACAATTGCAATGATTCCTGCCTTGATTTATTTAATGACTTCTGCGGAGATT